>CACVBM020001417.1:0-49039 GCA_902728155.2 Microthlaspi erraticum | reverse complement strand
AGTATGGGTCCATCTAGTTCATCTTATACACTACAAGTGATTTTCCACAATGTGGAGGCACAGAGGTACATTTCGGACTCCTTACCTCTTCCGGTTCCAAATTTGGTCCATTTGATGTTCCTCCCTTGGATTGAGACCGTTTCACTCATGTTTGTCCTCATAGTCATGTGTAGAAGCTATTAATCCATGTTTGGTAAGTATGGGTCCATCTAGTTCATCTTATACACTACAAGTGAGTTTTCCACAATGTGGAGCACAGAGGTACATTTCGGACTCCTTACCTCTTCCGGTTCCCAAATTTGGTCCATTTGATGTTCCTCCCTTGGATTGAGACCGTTTCACTCATGTTTGTCCTCATAGTCATGTGGAGAACCTATTAATCCATGTTTGGTAAGTATGGGTCCATCTAGTTCATCTTATACACTACAAGTGAGTTTCCACAATGTGGAGGCACAGAGGTACATTTCGGACTCCTTACCTCTTCCGGTTCCCAAATTAGGTCCATTTGATGTTCCTCCCTTGGATTGAGACCGTTTCACTCATGTTTGTCCTCATAGTAATGTGGAGAACCTATTAATCCATGTTTGGGTAAGTATGGGTCCATCTAGTTCATCTTATACACTACAAGTGAGTTTCCACAATGTGGAGGCACAGAGGTACATTTCGGACTCCTTACCTCTTCCGGTTCCCAAATTTGGTCCATTTGATGTTCCTCCCTTGGATTGAGACCGTTTCACTCATGTTTGTCCTCATAGTAATGTGGAGAACCTATTAATCCATGTTTGGGTAAGTATGGGTCCATCTAGTTCATCTTATACACTACAAGTGAGTTTCCACAATGTGGAGGCACAGAGGTACATTTCGGACTCCTTACCTCTTCCGGTTCCCAAATTTGGTCCATTTGATGTTCCTCCCTTGGATTGAGACCGTTTCACTCATGTTTGTCCTCATAGTCATGTGTAGAACCTATTAATCCATGTTTGGGTAAGTATGGGTCCATCTAGTTCATCTTATACACTACAAGTGAGTTTCCACAATGTGGAGGCACAGAGGTACATTTCGGACTCCTTACCTCTTCCGGTTCCCAAATTTGGTCCATTTGATGTTCCTCCCTTGGATTGAGACCGTTTCACTCATGTTTGTCCTCATAGTCATGTGGAGAACCTATTAATCCATGTTTGGGTAAGTATGGGTCCATCTAGTTCATCTTATACACTACAAGTGAGTTTCCACAATGTGGAGGCACAGAGGTACATTTCGGACTCCTTACCTCTTCCGGTTCCCAAATTTGGTCCATTTGATGTTCCTCCCTTGGATTGAGACCGTTTCACTCATGTTTGTCCTCATAGTCATGTGTAGAACCTATTAATCCATGTTTGGTAAGTATGGGTCCATCTAGTTCATCTTATACACTACAAGTGAGTTTCCACAATGTGGAGGCACAGAGGTACATTTCGGACTCCTTACCTCTTCCGGTTCCCAAATTGTCCATTTGATGTTCCTCCCTTGGATTGAGACCGTTTCACTCATGTTTGTCCTCATAGTCATGTGTAGAACCTATTAATCCATGTTTGGTAAGTATGGGTCCATCTAGTTCATCTTATACACTACAAGTGAGTTTCCACAATGTGGAGGCACAAGAGGTACATTTCGGACTCCTTACCTCTTCCGGTTCCCAAATTTGGTCCATTTGATGTTCCTCCCTTGGATTGAGACCGTTTCACTCATGTTTGTCCTCATAGTCATGTGTAGAACCTATTAATCCATGTTTGGATAAGTATGGGTCCATCTAGTTCATCTTATACACTACAAGTGAGTTTCCACAATGTGGAGAGGCACATTTTGCCAAGTTACAACATTTTCCGGTATTTTACGTTTACCAAAGCATAGTGAGTCTCATCATTGTACTGTTTGTCCTTTAGCTAAGCAAAAGCGTCTGTCTTTTCCTTGAATAGTCATTTGTCTTCATCGCCTTTTGATCTCATTCACCTAGATACATGGGGTCCTTTTTCTGTCGGGTCTGTTGAAGGTTACAAATATTTCCTTACTCTTGTTGATGATTGTACTCGGGTTACTTGGATATACATGATGGGGAATAAAAGTGATGTTTCAACTGTTTTTCCAGCTTTTCTTAATCATGTTACCACTCAATATCATTGCACTGTTAAGAAAATTCGTAGTGACAATGCACCTGAACTTGCCTTTACTGATTTGATTCACGCACATGGCATCATTCATAAGTTATCTTGTGCATATACACCTCAACAAAATTCAGTCGTTGAACGTAAACATCAGCGTTTGCTTAATGTTGCACGTGCATTGCTTTTTCAATCTAATGTTCCTCTCGTTTACTGGACTGATTGCATTTATACTGCGGTTTTTCTTATCAATCGAACCCCTTCTCTATTATTGAAGGTTTTGGCTAAACATCACCGGATTATTATTTTCTGAGATCTTTTGGCTGCTTATGCTACGTTTCTACCTTACCAAAAGATCGTAATAAGTTTTCTCCTCGAGCTGAACCTTGTGTTTTTCTCGGATATCCTCCTGGTGTTAAAGGTTACAAAGTTTTAAATCTGGACACAAATGTGGTTTCTGTTTCTCGAAATGTGGTTTTTCATGAAAAGATTTTTCCTTTTAAGGACTCTCCTTCATCTTTTCCGATTGTTGATTTGTTTAACAAAACGATTTTGCCATTGCCTATTCATGTTGCTTTAGATCATATCATTGTTACTCCTCCTTCTGACTTGTTACCTGCTTTGTCTCATGATTCTGTGCCATTACCTGATGCATCTCCTCATACTCATTCATCTGCATCACACTCTAATGCCACACCTATATCACTTGAGACTGTTTCACGAGGTACAGGTCAGAGTCGTCTGCTCAATGTAAGACCAAAGCGAACAGCACGAGCTCCCGGTTACTTATCTGAGTATCATTGCGCTCAAATCTCCTCTTCTTCTTCTGAGATTCCTTCCACCACAGTTTATCCCTCTCTCTTCTGTTCTTTCCTACTCAGCCCTTAAACCAATTTTCAGACCTATGTTCTCTCATATTCCCTTGAAACAGAACCGACTACTTTTAAGCAAGCCATGTTATCACCACGTTTTCGTCATGCCATGAGTGAAGAGCTAGAAGCTATGGAGGTTAACAGAACGTGGACTATTGAAAGCTTGCCTCCGGGTAAGAATGTCGTGGGTTGCAAGTGGGTCTATACGATCAAGTATAAACAATGGTACGATAGAGAGATATAAAGCTCGTTTGGTTGCTAAGGGATTCACGCAGCATGAGGGTGTGGATCACAGATACTTTTTCTCCTGTTGCGAAAATGGCTAGTGTTAAACTCTTGCTTGGTCTTGCGGCTATCAAAGGATGGAGTTTAACGCAGATGGATGTCTCTAACGCTTTTCTTCATAGTGATTTGGATGAAGAGATCTACATGTCTCTGCCTCAGGGATATACACCAGCTCCGGGAGAAGTCCTTCCCCCTAATCCTGTCTGCCGACTACATAAGTCCTTATACGGCTTGAAGCAAGCAAGCTTCAAGGCAGTGGTATCATTGTCTCTCTGCAGTGTTGGAGCGTGTTGGCTTTATTCAGTCTCAAGCCAATAACACATTGTTTGTCAAGCAATCTGGTAACAAGTTTACTGCTATCTTGGTCTACGTCGATGATATGATTGCCAGCAACAATGATGATGATGTTGATCTGCTCAAGACGTTTCTGCAATCGTAATTCAAGATCAAAGATCTCGGTCCTCTCCGTTTCTTCTTGGGTCATGAAATTGCCAGAACTTCAGCAGGAATCTCGGTTTGCCAGAGGAACTATGCTCTGAATCTTCTCTCTGACACTGGTCTTATGGCTGGTAAACCATGTTCAGTTCCAATGGATCCCGTGGTCAAACTAAGCAAGGAGTCAGGCGTTCCTCTCGATGATCCGACTCCTTATCGTGCCTTGAATGGTCGTTTGCTTTATTTGGCGATCACTCGGCCTGACATTACCTTTGTGGTACATTGTCTCAGTCAGTTTATACACACACCAACTGATGTTCATCTCACGGCTGCTCGTCGGATCCTCCGCTACATCAAAAATGACCCAGGCCAGAGATTGTTCTATTCTGCTAAATCGGCTCTCTGCCTCAACGCTTTCTTTGACTCTGACTATTCCACTTGCCCTGACACACGAAGATCTATTACTGGCTACTGTGTCTATCTTGGCAGTTCTCTTATTACGTGGAAGTCAAAGAAACAGGATATCGTGAGCCGCAACAGTACAAAAGCAGAATATCGGAGCATGGCACATACCACTTGTGAGCTTCTTTGGCTTCACCAGCTTCTCACTGATTTGAAGATCACAGTAACTGCTAAGGCCGAACTCTTCTGTGATAGTAAGTCGGCAATCTACATAGCGACAAATCCCGTGTTCCATGAACGGACGAAACATATCGAGGTTGATTGTCACATTATCCGGGATCAGGTGAAGAATGGCTTCTTCACACTCATGCATGTTGGCACTACAAATCAACACGCTAATATCTTGACAAAGCCTCTTCAGCCAGGGCCGTTTCATTCTCTTCTTGTTTGCATGTCCATTTCAAGTCTGTTTTCTCCTTCTCGTTGTCCAATCCCACATGCTTGAGGAGGGTGTATTAGAGTGTATAGACGGTTTATACCGGTTTAGTCACCTGATAAGTTTCCTTTTGCTTACTAAGTGTATATATATATAGCTCTTGTACAGTCATTGTGAATTAATGAGAAATATCAGATTTACATCTTAATATAACTTTTACAGGAAAATGAAGTAAAAAAAATTGATGTAACAGTTGGTTGACGAGTTTCAGATGTGAGAGTCATCATCAGAAGAGCAGGCGCAGAGCCTTCGTGTAATATGTGAGTGCCCAAAGAGTGAACATGTTCCTATAGGTTGGATAATGTAGCAGCATATTCATTTTGTAAGCTCCCCTTATTTCCTGCCAAATATACATTTACACTCATACCAAAAAAAAAACATTTACATACATAAATAAAAACAAGATAAATTCTTTAAGTTGCCACTAAAATAAGTTTGTGCTTCAAAAATAATATCACTAGTTTTAGTTTTTTCCAAAATATTAGTAATAAATAATCCCTTTCCAAAAATACAACAAATACTAAAATATGATTTTCAAGGGTTTATATTTTAAAATTTTGGGGTTGAGTTCAGAATTTTTGGTTTGGAGTTTAGGGGTTTTTTTTATTTATTTTTTCCATTTCTAGTTTTGTGGTATTCTTTGAAAATAAAACTGGTGATGGTAATTTTTTGGAATAAAAACTCAATTTTGTGGTAATTTTAGAATTGCCCTATAAACAATTGTTACAATTCCAGATTTTATCTTTTACGAAGAAAGTCTTTTAATATAACTAGGATAACAAAAACCATATACCTGTTGTGGGAAATCGCCGTTATCCATCTGCGAATTGATCAAGACTTTTGCGGCACGATGAACAGGCAAAGGGTCTCTCTCCATCTGACCACCCATAATTAGAACCATCATTGCTTGTCCTGTGTTCACCACATTGGTCTTGTTATTATCCAAAGGAGTATATTTTTTATAAGGGCAAGAGAGATAACTCTCTCCCCAACCGCCTTCTACATTTTGTATCTCGAGAAGGAACCAAACCGCTTTACGAACCGCCTCACAGTTCTCGTAAGTTTTGCCTGAAGCCACTAGACCTCGGACTGCAAAGAAGGTTCCATAGATGAAACATACACCCCAGTTCCCATACCATGAACCATCTGCGAATTGATCAAGACTTTTGCGGCACGATGAACAGGCAAAGGGTCTCTCTCCATCTGACCACCCATAATTAGAACCATCATTGCTTGTCCTGTGTTCACCACATTGGTCTTGTTATTATCCAAAGGAGTATATTTTTTATAAGGGCAAGAGAGATAACTCTCTCCCCAACCGCCTTCTACATTTTGTATCTCGAGAAGGAACCAAACCGCTTTACGAACCGCCTCACAGTTCTCGTAAGTTTTGCCTGAAGCCACTAGACCTCGGACTGCAAAGAAGGTTCCATAGATGAAACATACACCCCAGTTCCCATACCATGAACCATCTGGCATTTGCATGTCCTCTATGTATCTCACACCCTTCGTTATAAACCTATGGACCTCTTTTGTTCTGTGCTCTGGAAACTGTTTCACGAATCGAGCCAACACTACTATCGCTGAACCCGTGCATTCTAGATACTCCTGCTCGATGATTGTGTCCTCCATAAACTCAATCATCTAAAGTTAAGAGACATATTTGATTTTGAGACATATTTTTCATTTTATATCTAAAGTTAAGGTAATCCGCTTGGTCCAAGTGCAGACGTAAAAGTAAATAATTATGTAGTAACCTTATAAAAACAGTTTTAACAAAAAAAAAAAACCTTATAAAAACAGCAAATTGGTCATGTGGTGTATTTTCGGAAAAACAATTCGTAAATTGTTTTTATTTTTGTTAACAACAAGTAAAATGCGGGGTTGAGTCCGAATGGCGATGACAAATAGAATAAACTACTCCCTATGTTCCATATTATAAGCAGTTTAGGGACAATGTATCTGCAATCATCTGAATGTATCTAGATGCATTTATAATATGGGACATAGTTTCTATCAAGCTACATGCATGCAACTAGAAATAAACAAAAAATCAAGCGTAATACTGTTTTTTTTTTTTTTTTGAAAAATAGGTTTATATCAGAGCCAGGTTTCAAGCGTAATACTTATGTAAAATGTTTGAGATTTTTTCTTGTCAGAGCATAACATTTAGTTGTTATAATGCTATAAATTTGTTAATATAAACGTCATTCAGTTACCAATCTAGCTCAAATTCACAAATTACGTTGGTATACAAATATATTTTAAAACGAATAAATGGTAAGTACCTCTAGCCATTTTTTCCCACTTGCTGCCTCCCATATGGCTATACCTCCATTATCGCTCTGTAGTTACGATAAGATAATTACTGACAGAACAAACATGTGAAATTTATATTAACAAATACTATACCCTTTCTGACATGTCAGCAATATAAAATTTCGTTTTATGAAATTAATGTAACTTTTACCTAACTATGTAATTTGTGAATTTGAGCTAGATCTGTAACTGAATGATGATGATTTTTTTTTAAGGATTTAGATTTCATTTTGGAGGATTTGGGGTTTAGTTTTGAAGGTTATTAGATTACAAAAACTTATATTTTGTAAGTTTATTAGGTACTTTTGAGATTTCCAAGAGCCAATTTATATTTGTATGGGCATAACTTCTTTTTAACTTTTTTTAGTTCTCGAAAAGTATAATACAATTTACCTGCAAGTAGAGAAGCATATTGACGGCATCATAAAGCCTCTCCACATCCATCTTCTCACCAATAAACTCAGATGGCATGTTGTCAAATATCAGGCAGCACTGGCCACACACGCGAAAATAGTAATCAGATCTTTAGAGCAATAAGATGAACACAAAGGAAGAAATTCAAAGAGAGAAGAAGGGCACCTCTAAACTCTCAGAAATACAATCTGAAACTGGCCATCCTTGATCTTTATCCGAAAAACTCCACCCTCCTTTTGATATGTCTCTAAACATTTTGATATAATCACCAGGAGGATTCTCTGTAAGCTGAGATTTCCTCAAGTAAGAGTATCCCTTTATGAGCGTTGATCTAATCTCGTCGTCAACATCAGCGGCTAACATGACTTGTAACAAGAAGGCTGTATCCCATATTTGGCTACCAAAAGTCTGCACATGATGTTAATGATTAGTGATATCTCGAACAGATGCAACCGGAGAAGTCCAAACCAAGAAGGACCAAGAAGGACCAAGAAGGACCGTGCTTTAACGTAAGGAAAGCAAGACTCCCTTTTTGTAACAAGGATAAAACGTAAGTAAAAGAAACATCATGTGCTACTAGAATCATATTTATTTTCTTTTTTGAGAAAAGCATAACGCTACTATAATCATAATAGGACCAAATGGTTAACCTGGATTTTCAGGCCATCCTCCGCAATCCATATGAAACCAGGGACTCGAGCAAGATGTTTTTTGAAATAATCACTCTCTGGATCTTCAACCCAACAAGCAAGCATATGAAACACCTACGTATTTATCCCAAAGAAAGGAAAAAACATAAGACCTCTAACAAAAAAAAAAAAAAAAACATATCACCTTTTGAAAAATACCCTAAAATAGATCCAAAAAAGTTTTTATTCTACATTTAGGAAACTAAATTTTTAAAATTCAAAAGAATACATAAACTGTTTTGGTAAAATTTGTTTACCCTAAATAAGTTATACATAAAATTAAAACATTATGTTTTTGGTTCTCTTTTTCCAAATGATGGTTTATATTTTTTCTATTAATTAGAAGTTTTGAATCATGTTTATGTTGAATTTTGTGTTATTATTGAAAAAAAAACTTATGAGTCTACTTTTGGAACAAAAACTTAGAAATGGTATATTTTAGAAAATTGCCCATCACGTTTCTTGGTCTCACTTTTTTTTTTTTTTTTTAAATGCTAAAATTGTTTACCTTTGGCACAGCTCCACCCGTAATGTATTGGGTTGCTTCATCATGGTAGTGCATGATTTTCATTGCCGTTCGAACAGCTTTTTCTCTAATGAGCTTGTTGAAAGGCCATCGATTTAAGATATTCTCCGAAAACATATGAACACTTTTCCAAAAAAAATCTTGTACAAATGTTTGTGGATAGTATAAATCTTCATGCGTTATCATCACGTTCGTTAGTACCAATCACCAATTAATCTTGAAATACTACTTATTTACATACAAGGCAATTTATTCATCGGTCACTGCATATATATGACTTAAAACTACCTTTGCGCATTGATTGCGAGCTTGGCTCCAATCAATATCCGCATAAGCCTGAGGATAAAGCTCTTCACGAAGCTTTAAGACGAGAGGTGTTGATTTAGCTACAAATTTTTTGCCATACAAATAGGACAATGCCAAAAAAGTATCCCGTAAATAAACCCAGAGAGTGCCTGCACGTATATGAAAATATTTGCAAAGCTAAATTAAATAAACTTAAAATAAGAAAAAAAAATTGTAACCAGTGCCATAGATAAGAGTTAATTCAAATCCATACTTCCACTAATAGGAAACCAAGAAGGAATGAACCAGAACTTTGGTGGTATTGGTTTGCAGCCAGACCATTCATACACTCCAAGAACCTAATAATTTTAAGTGAAAACAATCAATAAGGAACATTAATAACCCACTAAAGATAGATTATTCTTTAACCGGTATATGTAACGTACCGAAAGCCAAGCCTTTCCGAACAATGGCGTATAAGTAGCACCACCGTGATCAAGGATCCATTTATGAGCCCTTGCACAAGCACTTTGTTGACCATCATGATCAGGTTCTACTCCAAAAATTCTTAGGCAGATGTAGTTGATGACCGTGCAGAACATAAAACTGTGGCTTTCGATGTGTATTCCCCACCCACCATCCTCGTTCTTTATAATAAGATTTGATCAATTTTGAAAAGAATGAAAAAAAAAACATAAAAACGTTATAGTCACTTGGCAAAAAAAAAAAACTGTGGAGAGCAACTTTTGAGAAGAATTGAAAAAAAAACTCTCAAACTAACTAGTTTTGAAAAGATATAGTAGGTGTTTTATCATAAGTTTTATAATATTTTAGAAAAACCACTACTATAATTTTATAAAGAAAATCAAGTCTCTGGGTTTATTTACGGGATACTTGTTTAAAAGACTCTTTCTATCGAGTCAGGTACCTGATGGTTGTACAAGTAACGCAGCATCTCTTTCCGGTGCTCCTGAGAGAAGATCTGATCCAGATGGCCAGTGATATACAAGCATATGACCTAATATAATTTTGCACCATATGTTATTTTTCTTGTATTTTTAACTATATCAAACTTAGTTAATAGATCAGCTCACAAATGGGGCGTTGAAGAACATGCAACCAGCATTTTCAGCAGGCCAATGTCCATCATCAGCTTGCAATGCCGCCATATAATGTATTCCTCTTCTTAGTGCCGCCCTCGCTTCTTCGTACGTTATTTTCTCTGCATCCTCTATTTTAACTCGAGGAATCTTCTGCTCGAACTTCTTCTCCCATAAAAACTGCAAAAACAGTTGTGTTTTGTTTCTCACAATTCTGCCGTATAGACCAAGTTACAGTCAATTATCTGTGGTGAAGTGTTTTCTTTTTACCTGCATACGCCAAAGGAGATCCGTACTAGCCTTGAAAGTTGACCTATTTTGTGAGAAATTTTGGCGAGCCTCCACAACCTCAGCAAGTTCCTCTGGAGAGCCTGCGTTGACATCAAACTCCCATATCTGCCTTCCGAGAAATTTGTTGGTGGTGCACAAGTAAGGGTTATCTCCTGCCTTAGCTCCGATTCTCAGCCTCCACATCTTTGTTTAGAAAGAACTCTATTATGTATTTCAGTATTTGTGTTAGGATTTATCCTTTTTATATTTGTACATACTATTGACAATGTTTTCCTTTATTACTTTAACTGTTCTGCGAGATCGTAACATCTCTTAACTAGGCCCCGGTTAAGTCCACTCTGATTATGGATGAATTAAATAGCACATATCTGTATCCATTTAATAATGGGATCTGTATCTCATAATAATTAGCATTTATTAATTTAATAGTTTCAGCTAGAATCTGAAAAAACTTTAATTAATTAAAAATAGTTTATATATATATATATTGTTTATATAATGATTATAACTTATTGTGATCATTTTATATAATTTATTTGTAAGAACCGAATTATAAAATATTAAATAGTAAATGAAAGGAATTCTCATATTTAACATAAAAGTTTGGGCCAAATAGGATAATAATCTATATAGAGTTGGATGCGGCTTGACATATCCGATAGTTATAACTCATAATATCATAATTATATGTTTAATATTGGTCAAATGTTAACATGTCTTAACACATCAAGTTAATTAAAAATAATATTAGAAAAAACTGACGAAATAGTTACCAAACGATTAACCAAATAATAAAAGAAAATTTCGAATTGTCCAATTTTTAAATTTATAACAGTCTAATTTTTCAAAAGTCTAATTTTTCAATTTTCTAATATTCCGCATAGACAAATTCCTTAAAATGAACTTTTTTTAAATCATTCTTAACACGTAGGAGTTAACTCATAGAAAACTAACCAAATAATTGTCAAATAACTAACCAAATAATAGAAAAAAAAACTTTTTTTTAATGGTGAAATGTCCTAATTTTCAATATTTCAATTTTTAGCAAGTTTAACATTAAATTTTCTAATATTTAGATTTGATGAAATAATAAAAAGAAAAAACTAGAAGTTTCTTTATTAGCGTTTGACCCACAATTTGTGGTCAAAAGCAAAAGCAACCTACTCTATTTTCCAATTTATCTTCACCCCATTTTTTCTCAGTATTAATAAAAATGTCATTACTTTTTTGTGTGTGGTCTACAGCAGAGGTCTACGTTCTCCACCAGAAGACCAGTTGAACCTCATCTTCTACACTTATTAACAAAACTGCCACTCTCATCAATAAACTAACCACCATTTTCAACCAACTCCAAGCTTTTAATGCTTTATATTCATAATTAATTGTGAAACTCCAAACATAATCTTACATCCCTTACACTCTAACTGTTCCATTTTCTCCCCATTTTCATCCCAAAAACTCTATAATTCAACTTTTGAAAATTTCAAGTTCTTGATTTTCTAATAATCGGCTTTCTGGCATATCTTTACCACCACTGAACGGTTCTCAAGGCTTAAAGAGACAGTTTCAGCCCTCGGCAGCCCTAAAGACGACGGCCAGATAGTGGTTTATTCCATTTTCGTTTTTTTCAGATCTGTGTCGAAAACGTAGATCACTAGGTGAGGTCTATAGGTCAACAGAGAGGTTAGTTTTGCAATTGATTATGACAACTCTGTGGAGTTAGACGTCATAGGGAGGACTAAAAAATGCCTTTGAAAACAAAAAAAATTGACGTAAACCTCAAGAAAATGTCTACTTTGAAAACATGTTAGTTTTGCAATTGACCAAGTGAGAGCTTTTTTTTCTAGGTCTACAGATGAGGTTTATTGGTGAAAGAAGTTAGTTTTGCAATTGACTGAAGTTCAATTTTTCACTTGAGTTGATGCGGCATCTATGGGATGAGTACAAGTAATAATTCCCTAAGACAACTAGTGTTGCAAGTGCACAACATATAATTGTAGTATTTAGGGGTCGAACCACAAGGGATTGGATTTCACACATTACATAATCATAGAGTTTAAATGACTAAGCTAAATCAAAAGATGCAAGGGTTTGTGTTTGTTTAGAACACGCAAAAGAAATAACAATGCAATTCTATACAAGCAACATTATTGAACTATTGAAAACTCTTTTGAAAACATGAGCCAAGTCGATTGAAAAGTTTGTTAAAATCCGATTCTTTTGAACTCAAAACACTAAGGAAGGATTATTCCACTTTCGTGGTTCCAATCCCCTATGTCTCTTAAACCAATGGGCTCAGCTTTCGTTGGTCATTGTAGAGTGAGACATGCATTACATCCAAGTAATGATTGTTCACAAAACTCTTTAGGTCTACTTTCGTAGCCTAAAACGATTTGCCCATCAAATATATGTCCGGAGATATAACAAGCTTTTGGAGAGTATATCAACCTAAAATCAAGTCACTAGTTAGCTACTCTAGCAACAAGCATTAAGCATAAATAAAGATGGAGAACCATAGGGTTTCCCCTTTTAACAATCGATTTTCGATGGCCATTATATCACGTCCTCATTGGAAGGATCCATAATTCAACAATGAGTCTTAGATAGTAGATGAAGTCTCATGAATCCTTAGAGAGAGAGGCGGCGGAATATGGACTAAACCACGCCTCACCCTTAGGGAGAAATCTCTACTTCTAGACTATATAAATTGAAACATGCAAGCTATATACAAATGCAAAAGAAGAAAAGAAAGAAGAAGGAGACCACCTAAGTGGCTCCGAACTTTATTGAATAAGTGTTTCTTGTTATGCGGCTGGTGATTCTTATTACAAGAGGCTAAAAGCAAGTATATATAGGTAGAGAGCGGGTCTAGGTCGGCAAAGTTGAGCGCGCGCAGAAGAGGAAAGTTTCCATTTCTCTTTAGCCGCTTGAGCTTGCTCTCCAAGTTCTTGAATGGGCCGCGTTCAGGCCAATGGAAGCTTCTGGATTGAGTTATGCTAGTGTCAAGATGAGCCAAGGCCTTGGGCGCGGTATCTCGGGCCTCTTGATCCATCAAAGTCTCCATGGGCTCTACTTAGGCGCTCGTCGGACATGTCTTGGTAGAAAATAAGTTCCGGTCCAACGAGTGATCCAAATGACCTCTTTCCACTTCGCCGCGGGTCATGACTCAAATATCTATCTTTCCATATAAGAATCATGACTTTTGGACGTCGGGAAGGCATGAATATGCGGTCGTACTTCGGATGCTCCGGTTTGGTCTTTAGCGAGAAATGTAGATTTGGTGCTCTAGACTTGGGAACTTGGTGATTTGACTCTTTTTGCTCCATTTTGACTCTTCTTTGCTATTTTGACCTGAATGATGCTCAAAACCAGAATATACAAGAAAACTACCTCTTGGGCTTAAAAACCACATTATTTGTATTAAAAACATAGTGAAAACCTTGATAAAAACATGAAAGATATGGGTATATCAACTCCCCCAGACTTAGCCTTTTGCTTGTCCCCAAGCAAACTAAGAGAGGAAGAGAGGTTTGAAAACGCAAGAACTCTCAAATCATTAGGAAATCCGGGTTGGCTTGGTTTTAGTAATCCACATGAAAGTAGTAAAGGCAAATATTTGAATTAAGAACAAGAGTACATACCATGAGTTTTGCGATTTTTCCAAGGCGGCCCACCTCTCTTTGGACAATCCAATTCACCCTCCTTGACTCCTTTCATTTCTAAAGGTGTGGTCTCAACTAGGGAGTATCGATCAGCCGGCTTTAGACTCTTACTCATCCCCTTGTTTTGGCACTTGTCTTTTTACTCCATGTTTCTCCTCTCTCTCTTCTCACTTCTTTGAGTTGACTCATCCCTTTTTTAGGGTAGCGAAGTATTTTTTTATTCAACTCCTTCTCTTTATTATAGAGGTTTTGCTTGGATCTTCCACAGACGCGAGTATTGATGGTGTTTGCCACCGAATCCCCGGTTGCTTGGATTCATAGGCCTTCCATAGACGCGAGTATTGATGGTGTTTGCCACCGAATCCCCGGTTACTTGGACCTTACGCTTTTTCTTTAAATTTGAAGGGGAGAGAGAGGGAAGCACGAACTCACTAAGACTTTTTCATTTGATGGAGAGGATGAGGAATCATGCCATTTGTATGCCAAGCCCCTAGCTGAGAAGATTAAGTTCATTAAGGGCGGAGTCAAGAGTGGATCCTTCTCAAGTCCTTGGAGGTGTGGGCGTTTTTGGTAGATCGATCAACTCATAGTGTCCCTGTGGTAAGATGTATTGCCAAGACTGCTTCAATGGTCACTTAAACGTTAGCACAACAATGGTTAGATCCAAGATAAGGTCATAATCCTTTGACAAAATTTTGACTCAATAAAACGACTCAATGAAAAGCAAAAAGAACAAACTTGTTAGTAATCCCCCCAGACTTAACTTGCACCGTCTCGGTGTAAGAAAAATCCAATTAAGAGAGGTAATGATAAATAGAATGGAAAAGTTAGAGTTTGTAGAAAATTGTACCCAAATTTTTGGCCTTTGATGTGAAGATCGGTTGTGCGCTTGAGTTGCTTCCAGGAATGAACTGACTGGTGCAAACATCATAGCTGTTGGATTTGGTTGGATGAATGTGACAATTCTCCCTTGGTTTTCTGTTTTTCGCCTTTTTGGCCGAGACTGGTCCGTTTTGGTCGACCGGATGGTGATGGTATGGACTACAGCTCGAACCGTGAAGATTTCCTCGACCTATCTTGAAATTTCGTCGACCAATATTGTATAATATGGCGACTGGTGAAGTTTGGGGTCGTTTGAACGAGTGGTTTGAGATCTCCTTTGAAAAATTTTCAAATTGGCTCCGGGAACGTCTTCCTTCGGTCTTCTCCAATTCTGCTCGTTCCAATCTGGATTTTCTTCTTTAGATGCGATGTGGATGCTTGATTGAGGTGATTTGAGCCGGTGGCCGCGGTAAATGCCGTGATTTGGATTGTCGGCCATTTTACTTGCTCGCGATCGGCCAAATTTCACTCCATCGGCCATCTCTTGAATTGTAAGGAATTCATTGTACTGAAATGAAATTTCATCGACCAACCTTATGTTTTGTGGCTCCTTGTGAAGTTTGAGGCGATTTGAACGTGTGGATTCGGAGATCTTTCGTTGTGCGCGCCAATGGCTCGGGATGTGATTCCTTTGGCCATCTTGTATTCTGTTCGATCGTCTCCTTCCTTTCTTCTTCCTTGGTGTTTTTTGGACTCCAGAGGATCAGTTTCCACCGGTGTTCGCGCCTTCTTGAGGTTTTGAGTTCGTCGGCCATTCTATGCATCGCCGTCGGCCGTATTGAGCTTCCTCGTCTATCTCACGTAGCAGGCACTTTTTCGTCCTATCTTTTGGATTTGCCGACCAAAATGATGTTTTGAGGTCGCCTGTGAAGTTTGGTGGACTTCGGTCGTGCCGTTTGGGAGATGGTCGAGCATTGTCGCTTGGTTCGTCGATTCTGGCCGAGAGAGTGATTGGATGTGATATCTCCTTTTTACTCGGGCCAATTGAGTTCTGCTTCGACCGAACTGTTTTTCTATCCCTCCTGGATTGAATTGTGGTTGGATTTCCCTCATCTCTCATGTTTGGCATGTAAATCCTCCTTTGGCCGGTTGTGGCTCCTTGCGCGCCATGTTTGTTGATATTTTGAACCGGTTTTCCTGTCATGTTTTATATCTGAAAAACACTAGTAACTCTTTGTTAAACTCTGTCAATGATTGAGATGTTCAAGTATTTGAACTTCCCAATCAAAGACTTGATCGTGACACTACATGTACTTGGATCTTGATCAGAGATCCAAGTAGTGTTCATGTGTAATATAGAGATAATGTTTTGAGAAATGACATTTGAATGGAGAGATTACTTACCTTTGCCTTGTGCAATAGTGTTCCAATGGCCGGATTTTGTGCCGCCCTTCTTGGACTTCTTCTTGAAACATGGGTGGGACTTGGGTGGGACTCAAACTAGACTCAATGCTCATACTTAGACCAAAGATGGTTGATCCTTGGGCCGATTGTGGCGATGTAGCTTTTCCAATGCATTTTTCATGTAAGCCTCCTTTTTGGTACTTTTTCCTAAAACACTTTTTATTTTATTTTTGTAAAATTTATTAAACTCTCAAAAATTTAAGAGTTATAAATAGAACAAATAAGTAGTTATAAAAATAAAAACAAAAATAAAAAAGGAAGGGATAAGAAAATGTGGGTTGCCTCCCACAAGCGCTTGTTTTAAGTCTTTGTAGCTCGACTCCTTTGTGTTCTTAGTTAGGTAGGATTGGTGGCTCCAAGAACTTCCTGTTGCCTGATGATTCCAAGTGCATCTTGTCCTGTAGAACTTCCTTGATCAAGTAGCCATGCGACTCTCCTCTTACTTGTGAGCACTCTCCTCCACTTGTGTAGCGAAATCGCTTGGATGAGAAACCGGGAGGTGCAGCATCGTAGAAGGTGTCCTTGTCAACATTGGCTAGAGAGATTCTTCTATTAGGCCAATCCATGATCGCTCCAGCTGTGGCTAGGAATGATCTTCCAAGCAAAAGCTTTAAGTCCTCCGGATCCTTCATGGTTACTACATAGAAGTTGGCTGGAACTATGCAGCCTCCAAAATCAAGCTGAATGTCTTTAACCTCTCCAAGTGGTTCGGTCAATGATGAATCAGCTAGCTTTAAATCCATTCGAGATTTCACAATTGAATTGATCAATCCCAACTTCTTGGCTATCTCGGCCGGCATAAGGTTCACACTAGAACCGGAATCGCAAAGAGCATCATCAAAGTAGCTTCCATTGATAGAGAAATGTATAAGGAAGTAACCTGGGTCATGAAGCTTGTGTAGAAACCTAGGTTTAGGCATCCCCTTTCTTGCTTCCTCGTACATCTTTTCCAATTCAGCTAGACTCCAATCTTGTGTCCAAGCTAGGTCTTGCATGAATGGACTCTTGTTGCAAGCATTATCAAACGGCACACCATAAGGGAATCTCCTCGCCATAAAGTTGAAATCATCTATGATCTCTTCAAGTGATGATCTTGTCTTCCTCTTCTCCTTGGTGGGAGGCGGTTGTGAAGACCTTTGAGTAAGGGTTCTTCCTTTTGGTGCTATCTTCTCTCTTGTTCCAGTGGTTAGCCTTGTGGCTCTTTCTTGATCAGCTCTCCTTTCTTCTTCATCCCAAATCACTCTTGGGTCGGTCTCTCTTATAGTAAAGACGGGCGCGGCATGGTTGTGCTTAGGAACGGTCGTCTTTGCTCGGTCAAGACCTTCTCTTCCAAGTTGGCTAAGCGAGTGGTTAAATCCTTGACTTCCTTGGAGACTCCATCTACTTTGTCTTCAAGCCCTCTAGCTCTTCTTTGAATATCTTGGCTCCTCTTGTCTAGAGAGATGTGTAAATCTCGGATTTGTGCCTTCACTTGTTTTTGCCCTTCCACCAATGTAAGCATCGTCGAGTAACATTGCCTCTCCTTTAGGGTTACTTCGGCTACCTCCCTCTTAGCTTGATGAGCTACTGCTGTTATTGAATTGAGACTCTTGGTGGTGCCATCGAGGTTGTTATCAAGACTTGTGATCTTCTCATCTAAGTGATTGTCCATCTCCTTGGTAGAAACTTTGGTAAAGTGTATCGCTCTCCTATTGTCTTCAATGGCCTCGCCTTGCTTCTTCAAATCTTCCTCCATGTCCAAGCATCTTGACTCTACTCTCTCTATTTGGGTAGAGAGTTCTCCAAGTCTTCCATCTAGTTCGTATCGCGTGAACTCTAGCTTTGTCTCAATGTCGCGGCTAGTTTTCTTTGGCTCTCCATGAAACCCTCAAGCACGGCATCGAAATGGCTATCTCTCCGCCTATTGAGAACATGGTCGTGGTGTGAATGCAACACTGGTCTAGGTGGTTGATGATAAACCGGAGGTCGGTTTTGATGATGATGGTAATGATGCTCGTCTCGGCTAGGTCCTTCAAACGTCGGATGAGCGCGGTTGGGAGGGAACGGATGTGGCACGATGCTTACGGCTGGGTCTTGGTAACTCCGGCCGTGGAGATCGTGTGGGATCAGTGTCCGGTTCCCAAAGTGGATGTTGGTGTTGTGATTCATCTCCAAGTACCTATAAACACAAGATTTAAAAAGAAAAAGTTAGTATTCGAAAATACCAAGATCTAGACTTAGTTTTAAACAAGACTATGCAAGTGTTTATGATGCAATCCCCGGCAACGGCGCCAAAAACTTGATGCGGCATCTATGGGATGAGTACAAGTAATAATTCCCTAAGACAACTAGTGTTGCAAGTGCACAACATATAATTGTAGTATTTAGGGGTCGAACCACAAGGGATTGGATTTCACACATTACATAATCATAGAGTTTAAATGACTAAGCTAAATCAAAAGATGCAAGGGTTTGTGTTTGTTTAGAACACGCAAAAGAAATAACAATGCAATTCTATACAAGCAACATTATTGAACTATTGAAAACTCTTTTGAAAACATGAGCCAAGTCGATTGAAAAGTTTGTTAAAATCCGATTCTTTTGAACTCAAAACACTAAGGAAGGATTATTCCACTTTCGTGGTTCCAATCCCCTATGTCTCTTAAACCAATGGGCTCAGCTTTCGTTGGTCATTGTAGAGTGAGACATGCATTACATCCAAGTAATGATTGTTCACAAAACTCTTTAGGTCTACTTTCGTAGCCTAAAACGATTTGCCCATCAAATATTATGTCCGGAGATATAACAAGCTTTTGGAGAGTATATCAACCTAAAATCAAGTCACTAGTTAGCTACTCTAGCAACAAGCATTAAGCATAAATAAAGATGGAGAACCATAGGGTTTCCCCTTTTAACAATCGATTTTCGATGGCCATTATATCACGTCCTCATTGGAAGGATCCATAATTCAACAATGAGTCTTAGATAGTAGATGAAGTCTCATGAATCCTTAGAGAGAGAGGCGGCGGAATATGACTAAACCACGCCTCACCCTTAGGGAGAAATCTCTACTTCTAGACTATATAAATTGAAACATGCAAGCTATATACAAATGCAAAAGAAGAAAAGAAAGAAGAAGGAGACCACCTAAGTGGCTCCGAACTTTATTGAATAAGTGTTTCTTGTTATGCGGCTGGTGATTCTTATTACAAGAGGCTAAAAGCAAGTATATATAGGTAGAGAGCGGGTCTAGGTCGGCAAAGTTGAGCGCGCGCAGAAGAGGAAAGTTTCCATTTCTCTTTAGCCGCTTGAGCTTGCTCTCCAAGTTCTTGAATGGGCCGCGTTCAGGCCAATGGAAGCTTCTGGATTGAGTTATGCTAGTGTCAAGATGAGCCAAGGCCTTGGGCGCGGTATCTCGGGCCTCTTGATCCATCAAAGTCTCCATGGGCTCTACTTAGGCGCTCGTCGGACATGTCTTGGTAGAAAATAAGTTCCGGTCCAACGAGTGATCCAAATGACCTCTTTCCACTTCGCCGCGGGTCATGACTCAAATATCTATCTTTCCATATAAGAATCATGACTTTTGGACGTCGGGAAGGCATGAATATGCGGTCGTACTTCGGATGCTCCGGTTTGGTCTTTAGCGAGAAATGTAGATTTGGTGCTCTAGACTTGGGAACTTGGTGATTTGACTCTTTTTGCTCCATTTTGGACTCTTCTTTGCTATTTTGACCTGAATGATGCTCAAAACCAGAATATACAAGAAAACTACCTCTTGGGCTTAAAAACCACATTATTTGTATTAAAAACATAGTGAAAACCTTGATAAAAACATGAAAGATATGGATATATCAGACGTCTACGTCTGAGTTCTTACAGTTTTAAGACCTCATGCTTAGGTCTACATCAATAAGTTGGTCAACGCAAAATAGTAAGAGGTCTATGAAGAAGGTCTAAAGGTGGTAAAAATTTCAATCAATTGAAAAAGTAACCTGTTTGAGGTCTACAGTTTTTGTAGACCTCTACTATAGACCTTACCTTTTTTTGTAGACCCAAGGTTGAGGTCTATTTTGTTGATGAGGTAATCCAAAATTTTTGGATGAATTGCAACACTAACCTTTTTTGTAGACCTCAAAAAAAAAAAATTCCTTCGTTCATTTGCAAAACTAACCTTTTTTTAGACCTCGTGTAGACGTCTAAATCTGGGATCTATTTAGGAGATCTACATTTCTTTCGTTTTTTTAAAATTGATTTTATGGGAAGTTTATAAATGTTTTTGTGGATTTTTTTTTTGCATAAATACTTCTATATAAATACTTCTGTTAGCCTAATTACTTGGCCTTATGAGAGTTTTACATGATAGTTTTATGTAATGAAGGATGTATTAGATTTTCGTTAAAATTAATTAACTTGGTTAAATTCTGTAGACCTCACAGTTGTTATGAGGTCTACGATTTCCGTCTACTGCGTGACCGGCAATCTTTATTAATATGATTTTCATTTGTTTTCATGCAGATCACGATTTGTTTGGCATCCGTGTATGGAGCATGGACGATGAGGAACAGGAAATGGTATTTTGAGGTTGAGAAAAAGAGAGGAGGTAGAATGTTGTGCCTGCGGGATGGTTGTACACATGCTGAGTTGGTTGAAATAGTTGTGAACGACTATATGTTGCAACTGAACGACGAGCTGTTGGAGTTGCCATATCCATTACCAACTGCTATGATGGAGAGCATGCCTACGGATTCACCTCCTATGTATATCACAAACGACAGACAAGTGTACAACTTGGTCGAGTTATGTAAGAAGCATGTGCTCCGTCTTTGCGTCTCCACCCGCGTTGGTATGGGAAGGAACTATGACAAACCAATACAGGAGTGTGGCCAAGAAAATGAGTCCAAGGAGGTGGATAAAGAGTGGGAGGATAAAGAGTTTGATGATGAAGCCTGGGATGATAACGAGTCGGATGATATAGACTTTAATGACAAAGCGTGGGATGTAAATTCAGAAGATGAAACGGATGACGATGTCAATGATATTGCTGAGGGAAACGACAACCCCAACGACATAGATGCAGACTACAGTAAGTATGGAAGGGTGAAAGATGAGAAAGAGTGTAACAGTTTACCTTTCCGTGAAAGGCTCCGTAGAGGTGATTGGAATGGTGAAGGACGAGGGTTCACAAGCAACTGGTGCAACGCTATTCAGGTGAACCAGAGTTATGCCTGTAAGGAAGCTCTTTTTGCTGACTTGTGAATGACGGCAGTGATGGCAAGATTCACATTCAAGGTGTACAAGTCCACTAAAGACTTGTTTGTGGCAAAATATGTTGTCAATGGATGTGCATGGAAGTTGAGAGCAGTTGTGAAGAATGAATCGGATAGGTTTTGGGTTACCAAGTACGTAAAGGGTCATACATGCTCAATTAAGGACGTGTATTGGACAACTATTAATGGAGCGGCTTGGACTCATTGAAGGAATTGTCCCTAGACAAATTGCAGATTCGATGAGGGTTATGTTTGGACTGAGTCTTAACTATACAACATCATACAAGGCTATGAAATTTTCTCAACTATTTGTGAGGGGAAGTCCAGAAGATGGATATGCGAACGTGCCTTCTTACCTTAGAAGACTCAAGCAAGTAAACCCTGGCACTATAACACACCTACTGTGTGATAAGGAGGATCGTTTCAAGTACTGTTTTGTGGTGTTAGAGGCTTCAACCGTGGGGTTTCAGTATTTGAGGAGGGTTACTGTGGTTGATGGTACACACCTTACTGAGAAATACGGAGGAATATTGCTGGTGGCAGCTGGACAAGACGCAAACTTTCAGGTTTTTCCTTTAGCGTATGATGTAGTTGTTGATGCTGAAAATAATGAGGCTTGGGGATGGTTTTTCGAGAAATTGCAGACTTGTTTTGCTCCTCATCCCATGGTCATTGTTTCAGACAGGGCATCGTCCATAGAAAATGCTTGTGTGAATGTTCTTCCATGGGTAACTAGGGAAATATGTTACTATCATCTTCAACAAAATATTATGAAAAAGGCGCTAAGGAGCTTATGTATTTGGTCAAAGGAGCTGCTTATGCCCACACCCTTGCTGAATATAACCGGTGCATGGACTCACTCAGAGCTGCGCATCCAGAACTCGCAACGTCAATGGAGTTGGCTGACCCTAAGCTTTGGTCTAGAGTTAATTTTCCCGGTGATAGTTACAACATCAAGATGAGTAACATTGCAGAATCTATCAACTCGGCTATAAAAAGGCCAAAGGGTTTCCCATACCTTTTTTGCTCCAGTTTATTAGAGAAAAGTGAGGGCGGTGGTTCTACAAAAGGCGTGAAGATGCTTTGAGTTTGCAGACGACATACAGCAAAGGAGTTGAGTATATACTGGCCATCCGTGAAAATTACGCTCAGTGGATGGGCGTACAGCGAATAGATGCAATGCGTTTCCATGTTACAGATGGACGAAGGCACTTCGTAGTTGATATAGAGCAGGGTAAATGCAAGTGTGAGTGTACCAAGTCGAGAAAATTCGTGTTCGCATGTCCTTGCAGCTCTTGCTGATGCTGGCGTGCACGTCTCACACTATACTTGTTCAACGTACTTCAAGGATTCCTTGTATGTGACGTATGCAAACCCTGTATATCCTGAAGAGGAAATTGACAACCAGCCAAAGAGCGAGTGGTGCCGGCCACCAATCCTGAAGAATGGGCCTGGTCGTAAGAAGAAATCAATATGGCAGTCATGGCTGGAAATGTCAAGGAAGAAAGGCAAGAGAGATAGGAAGATGAACAAAGTTTACAGCTGCTCCAATTGCAAGCAACCAGGACATACTCGCTCGTACTGCGTAAGCTTCCACCATCGCACATTATTTGTATCTTTCTTACAACAATGCAGTAACTGATTGTTCTTGATTAGGTGTCCAAGCCTGCTGAGAACTGATTTCTGAGATCTACTGGTGGTCTACAAGTGGTAATCCTGACGTCTACAAGCCGTAACACGGAAGTCTATGTAACGTTGAATCCGTTATCCTTTATTTTATAAAAAAATCAATGTGTACTAAAATGCGTGAGGTCTACCATTGCTGTCTACTTTGTGCTTTGTATTAGGATGTTAACTAAGTTAAGTATTAATACGTATTACGTTGCTTAATTTCATTCCGATAAACGAGGTCTACAAAAGGGAATTAATGTTAGCGACCTTCTTACATACAAACTTATTATTGGACCCGATAAACGAGGTCTACAAAATCAGTGTTTGTTTGAGAGGGCAAAAAAAAAAAAAAAAAAACCCTCTCTTTCACCATTCCTTGAGGGGCACAATAAAATTCACCCTCTGCTATGCCGTTCCTAAGGTTAGTACTGGAGATTCAATCAGCTTCTCCCGTCGGAAGGATCCATACCTTCCCAGTTACGGATCCTGGGTTCCCTGCACTTGGTCTCTGATGTACTTGCATTTTGCATAGTTTTAGTACATCTTTTATGCATCTTTTGCATAGTTTTAGCATTCATTAGCATCATATCTTGTTCCTTTTCCTTTCTTATGCATTCATTGTAGTTTTAGGTTGCATTTGCATACATGTGCATGTTTGATCCTTAAACAGGTCTTTTTGGAGCACTATGGAGCAATTGGGACGTGAGGAGCAAGGAAGGATATTGTGCATGGACTCAGCTTGACCACGCATGCTTGGAATGAAGAAGGAAGCCGCCTTTGAAGTCAGCTCGACCCATCTACTCGACCAACCTGTCGAGTTCCCAACTCGACCGGCCAAGACCAACTCGATCGAGCTGGAAGTCAAAGTCAAACCCGAAAAATGTTGCTTCCCTTTGACTCTCCTTTGACCCTAAACCTAAATCTTTTCCTATTTAAAGGCCTTGAGCCACGAAAAAGACAACAATCTTTTAGCTTTTTTTTGTTTTAAGTTTTTAATTTAGCTTGTAATTTACTTTTAAGCCTCTCTTTGTGTTCTTGAGCTTATGCTTCTTGAACCTTAGATCTAGGCTCTATCTTTGTATTTCTGCACTTGCTTATTTCAATAAAAGTTGTTTATTTCATCTCCTCTATCTTTTGATGTTTCATTCATTGCATTTGGTTATGTATTTCGCAATGTGTAGTGAGTAGTTCTCTTAGGGTTTAAGATGGGCTAGACTAGAGGATTTTTATGCTTAATCTCTCTTGCTTGATGTTCTTAATCTAAAATCTCTCTCTTTTGGACAAAGCCTAAGGCAACACAACCACTATCCATGGTGTGTTTGATCTTAAGCGGTTTTCCTCATGGGAATGATGGGAAATCGCTTGAAAAGGTCCACTAAGAGCTTCAACATGCTTGCTCTACGAAATGGAGTTTATAGGTGTTGAATGGGTGAGTTTGAGCATAGTTTCTAATGCCTCTAAGGCTTGATTCTCACTGGCTGACCCCCTGTTTCTGAGATCTTGCTTTAGATGATAGCTTTCACCTTGGGAAAGGGTTAGCTAGGCTAAGAAGCTCAATGCCAAGAGATAGCTTGAGTACAAGTGGTTTGAGAGCAAGATTGATTAAGTATAGCCTTCCCCTAGTCGCAGGACCCTGTCTTAGACCCTAATCTTCGTCTTAATAGCTTAAAGTTTGCACCTTTACTGTTTTTGCATTCGCTTTCCCCTATGTTTTACTTCAACTCGACCCCCAACTCGATCGAGCTCAATGCTCTGTTTCTACTCGATCGAGTCCTAGGTCGAGCCGCTTCTTTCTTGTTTATTTCATGCATTCTTAGCTTGTTTCATATCCGCATTGCACTTTCATTTCATTAGGTTGTTAGAATCATCCATCTTTACCATACTTGCTTGACTTCCTTGTATTTGCATATTCTTATAGAGTAACAACAAACCCTTATGGATTGATAACCTCTTATGCTGCATCGACTATGATGATTAAGAGGAACTGATTGATTGTGATTGTACCATACCATCTCATTCTTATTCCACTCCTGTTTGCATCCACCTCATATCATTTACATATTTCATTCCATCACCGCAAAATCCTATCATCAGTCTCGCTCAATATGTCACATGCAAACCTAGCCCTAATTGCCTTGATGTTCTTGTTGCAAAGAGAGGCTGCTGAAATAGGGGTTCTAGTGGCGTGACACTCGATTTATATCAGATAGGAAACACCGTAATCACCGGGACCTTCTTGCTCTCGCTCCCCAATAATATGTTTTTGGGTAAACTTATCGAAAGGATAGTAGTGACGGTCTTCCACCGGAGCCATCTCACGTAACATGTACGCCATCATCACAGCAACTGATTCAAACTCTATTGGTGTAGAATCTCCTTTGGGAATGTAGGCTTCGATATCCTACAAAACGATTAGAAAGCGAGTAGAGTAAGTCAGCAGTTAATACATCTACACTTCATTAAAGAGTTCTACACAGTAAGCTATATAGTAGGTCTACACATGAGGTCTACCAATAAGGTTAACGCACAAGGTCTACTTATGTGGTATACAATTGAGGTCTATAATTGAGGTCTACCAATGAGGAATATGGTTTTGATACTTGTTCTTCATGGAATCTCGACGCCTCAAGCCTACTCGCCAAGTGCAGATTACCAGAGCTGGGAATCTGAAGTAGAATTTCAAACAGAAATAGTATTACCATCACTACAAAAAAAGTGTACATTCATAGCATGTCCTAATAGCACGATTTGTCAAACTGCTATTGAAGATAAAGTTGTAATTCCGATTATCATATTATAGCATTGCATGAACGCTATGTTAGTGTTTTACTAAGCGGGAAGCTAATTACTCTTATTCCGCCAACACTTAGTGAAATTTAGTCATTAAGCGCCATAGACTTGCGATTTTCCCCCTTCTCTATCTTTCGAAAAACCCTCAGAAAAAAAAATTACCCAATCGGGAAAACAAATCTCACTACTTTCTGAATCATTCCATCTACAATCGCCGTCGCACTGTAGCTAATCGGAACTGTATCTCCTCAGTTCTTTTCCGACTTCCTATCCGTCGCCATTGGGCTCCAATCAAAGGCATGGATTTCGAAATCTGTTGTTGCTTTTCGTTACTACCTATAAAATTGATTTTGCCTTCGTGATGCTAGCGGAATTATGAGATTTCTGTGTGAATGTAGTACATTGCAGTTGATTGATTATAGGATTTATTTAGCTAATTTGAAAGTGGGTTAAAATCCGATTTCTGTATCAATGAAGCATATTGTAGTTCATTGCATGCCAATGTTATTTGCGAATGCACACTAATTTCCGTGTATGCTGTTTGCTCGATTAGACTTAATGCTAGTTCAACAAGTAGGATGAACAACTTTTGTCTTCCGATGTCTAGATTCACAAGATGATGTGGCTGTTTATGTCTTTCACTTGTCGTTTATTTGTTGACTGCTACTAGAAACTACATATAGTGCTGCAATCAGTGTTTTTCTGGTTTTCTGATTATTGATATACCGGTTTTACATTTGCCCTGACAATGAAATGTTGATATTGTTCGATTTGGTCGTTATTAGAACCTGTGATCCGAGTATATTTGTCTGAATTTTGACTGATTTTTGTGATGCGTTGCACTGATGGATTAGACCTGATATGCTTCTTAATGTGTAAAGGGCTAACATTACGGTAGAACTTAGAATGGTGGACAAGGCTTGGGTTCATCTTTGCAGGTACATTGGTAAATTGTATAGGTTAGGTTTCAGGTGAGTCTAGAGTCTTTACTGTGTTTTTTTTGTTCTTTCATTTCTGCGACGAAGAGCTGATCCTGGTTATGAGAAAGGGGCGTCAGAGTTTGTTAGAGATGTGGCTGCGGCTCTGGGAGACGTTGATATGATCGTGTGTCCTTGCATCGACTGTCGTAACATAGATCGTCATTATAGCAATGTTGTAGTTGATCATCTTGTTACAAGGGGAATGGATGAGGCGTATAAGAGAAGGTCTGATTGGTATCATCATGGAGAACTGAATTATGGTGTAGAAGGTGAAACAAAATCAAGTCAGCGGAATGATGAGATTGTCGGTCTGTATAAAGCTGCTGGATTCTTGGATGAAGAGTTTGGGGCTACTTCTGACTTTGGTGAGATTGCAGAGGGAGAAGACAAGAAAGAAGATGAGTTCCTTGCCAAAATTGTTGATGCTGAAACACCACTGTATCCAACTTGTGTCAACCACAGCAAGCTTTCTGCGATTGTATCCTTGTTCAGACTGAAGACACAGAACGGCTGGTCAGACAAGAGTTTTAATGATCTTCTCGAGACTTTGCCAGGGATGTTACCAGCGGATAATGTCTTACACACATCACTTTATGAGGTCAAGAAATTTCTGAAATCATTTGATATGGGTTACGAGAAGATCCATGCCTGTGTCAACGACTGCTGCTTGTTCAGAAAGAAGTACAAGAAGCTTGAGAATTGTCCAAAATGTAAGGTTTTCCGGTGGAAGACAAACATTCACACTGGTGAAGTGAAACAAGGTGTGCCACAGAAAGTTTTACGCTATTTTCCAATAATCCCAAGACTGAAGAGAATGTTTAGATCAGAGGATATGGCTAGAGATCTAAGGTGGCATTTCACTAATAAGAGCATCGACGGCAAACTCAGACACCCGGTGGATTCAGTTACTTGGGATCAGATGAACGCCAAATACCCTTCCTTTGCATCAGAAGAAAGGAACGTGAGGCTTGGACTTTCCACAGATGGCTTTAATCCGTTCAACATGAAGAACAGTATGTATAGCTGCTGGCCTGTTTTGCTTGTCAACTACAACTTACCACCTGATTTATGCATGAAGAAGGAAAACATAATGCTTACATTGTTGATTCCTGGTCCACATCAGCCTGGAAATAGCATTGACGTCTACTTGGAGCCGCTCATAGAGGATCTAAACCACTTGTGGAATAACGGAGAGGTCACATATGACGCCTTTAGTAAGTCTACTTTCACTCTTAAGGCGATGCTACTTTGGACAATAAGTGATTTCCCGGCGTATGGAAATCTTGCAGGCTGCAAAGTGAAAGGTAAAATGGGATGTCCTTTGTGTGGGAAAAATACTGATTGTATGTGGTTGAAGTTCAGCAGGAAGCATGTGTACATGTGTCATAGAAAGCGGCTGCCACCTACACATAGTTTTAGGGGAAAGAAGTCGTGGTTTGATGGCAAAGTGGAACTGGGCAGAAAGGGAAGAATTTTAAGTGGTCGAGAAATATGTCAGAATCTCGGGAATTTCAAGAACAAATTTGGAAACTTGAAACGATCTGGTAGAAAGAGGAAAAAGCCTGTGTGTACATCTGTGGGCTCTGAAGTTGAGGATTTATCCAGTGAGTCAGAGGCAGAAGAAGAGGAAGAATTACAAGTAGATGTGGAGGAGTTACTGCGATGGAAGAAAAAATCAATCTTTTTCAAGTTACCTTATTGGGAGGTAAGTTTACATTGTCATGTTATTAGTTGTTATCAATATACTATCAAGAAGACATGTTTATTAACTCTGGATTTCTTTTTGTTTTTTTCTTTGGTAGGAACTCCCTGTGAGATATAACTTGGACGTAATGCACATTGAGAGGAATGTGGCTGCAAGTATAGTGTCTACATTGTTGCATTGTGGCAAGTCGAAAGATGGTCTTCAGGCTCGTAAAGATTTGGAGGAGTTGGGTATTAGGAAGGATCTACATCCAACCATCAAAGGGAAACAGACGTATCTACCAGCAGCACCTTGGTCTCTTTCCATGACAGAGAAGAAAATTTTTTGCAAGCGCCTATTAGACTTCAAAGGCCCTGATGGATATTGCTCAGACATTTCAAGAGGTGTGTCATTAGATGAGTGTAAGGTCACTGGCCTGAAATCACATGACTATCACGTCCTAATGCAACAACTTCTTCCAATTGCCCTTAGAGGCTTGCTACCCAAAGGTCCAAGGCTAGCAATTGTACGCTTATGCGCGTTTTTCAACCATCTGTGTCAGCGAGTCATAGATAGAGAACAACTACTGGTAATGGAAGATGAGATTGTTGAGACTCTTTGTATGTTTGAGAGGTTTTTTCCCCCAAGCTTCTTCGATATAATGGTGCATCTGACGGTACATCTAGGAAGGGAAGCACGACTTGGTGGTCCAGTCCATTTTAGGTGGATGTACCCATTTGAAAGGTATAACTTTCATTACATTTGACTTTCCTTGTTGTTATTTGTACAATTTATAACTAGATACTCTTCAAACTTTCAGGTATATGAAAGTTTTGAAGGATTTTGTCAGAAATCCTGCTAGACCAGAGGGATGTATCGCTGAATCTTACCTTGCTGAAGAATGCATCCAGTTTTGTAGTGATTTTCTGAGAAATACTACAACTGTGCAAGAAAAACTCGATAGAAACACCGAGTACGAGAATGTATCCATTCTGGAGGGTCGTCCAATCTCTGCAGGCTCTCCAGTAACTCTAACTGAAATGGAGAAGAACATAGCCCATCTTGCTGTCATCCAAAACATGGCAGTCGTTGAACCTTACGTAGAGTAAGTTTACATTTGCATTTCCTGATCATCTTCTTCTAATGTTTCATAAGCTCAATATCTCATTTTACTTGTTTATTCTTTTGCAAGTGAGCACCTGCAACATCTACAAGATACGAACGGAAGATGTAGACGTGATGCATCCATACTTTGGAATATGCATACACAGAATTTTGCAACTTGGCTAAAAGAACAGGCTAGTTACAGACAAATTATTTTTCCTTTAATTACCATTTATATATTACGATGTGTGTAATATTTACATATTTATACTTTTGTCAGATTCCTCTTGATTCTGCACGACATGGTGATACACTTAAGTGGTTGGCATATGGACCATGTTGTTCTGCAAGATCGTACACATGATATATAGTGAATGGGCAACGGTTTCACGAAAATTCAGTAGATAGGAAAAGTCAGAATAGTGGGGTTTTTTATGAGGCAACAGCAGTTTGTAGATCTAGTGCGAAAGATACATCGCAGGTGGTTGATTGGGTGTCTTATTATGGCAGAGTAACGGAAATTATTCTGTTGGATTATAATGTATTCTATGTGGCTCTATTCCGGTGTCAGTGGGCAGTTCTGGGAAATGGAGTTAAGAAAGAAGATGGTTTCACACTTGTTAATCTGCATCACAATCAGACTTCTTTCTTACGAGACCCATACATTTTAGCCTCACAAGCGAAGCAGGTTTTTTACTCTAGGGAAGATGAGTCATCAAGTTGGTATGTGGTTATGAGAGGGCCTTGTAGAAGATACAGTAAGGAAGAAGTCCAAGAAGGAAATGCAGACATTGGGCCATTGCCATCTACTGTTGTCATGGATGTTGATATGGATGAGTCTGAGAATTCACGAACTGATTGTCAAGGCATATATGTTTGAAATGTAGCTTTTTAATCACTAGTACTCGTTGATGCATCTGCTGTCTCTATTGTGTGGTTTATCGTTTTGATTGTGTGCTTTTTTCTTTTTAAATGATATGCGTGACTTACTTTTTTTGATTATTGATTGTTTCAGATAGTTTAAAATGGCTCGGACCAAGCGAGGAAGGAAAACACATAAGAAAATCACGCAAGTTACTACTAAGGTGGTGGAAGATCAGCCGGAGTTAGGAGACGATGGACCTGTGGAAAACCAGCCGGAGTTAGGAGATGATGGACCTGTTGAAAACCGGCCGGAGTTAGGAGATGATGGACCTATGGAGGAGCAGACGGAAGTAGGAGGTGATGGACCTTTGGCAGATGAACTTGATCGTGAAGAGGAGGAAGAACATGAAGGTGAAATTTTGTTATCAGAACATGATGACTCTGCAGCTGAACCTAGACGTAAGAGACAGCGAGGTCTGACTATGATGAAAAACATAGCCAAGGATCCAAACAACAAACTGCGAGTACAGTACACTTTCACAGGTGAACCATATGGTTATAGATCAGTAAAATTGTCTTCATACTTAGGTCCACTGGTCCGAGAACATGTTCCTGTGACACTTACAAGCTGGACAAAACTTAGTGAAGCTCTGAAAACACTTCTCAGGAAATCTGTGCAGGTAACAGGATTCTTGAATAAGTTGACTAATGATTTTCCATTTCTTTTGGCTTTTAATGTTTGCTTACTAAATTGAATCAGGAAAGATTTGAACTAGATGAAGATTATCAACGGAAATCGGTGCTGAAGCAATTGGGATGTCTTTGGAGGTCATCAAAATCACGCCTTGTTACTCAAATCCTTGAAGCGACGAATAATCAACAGAGGATGAATCTAAGACCAAAGAATGTTTCTCCAATAGATTGGCGCAAGTTTGTCAAGCTCAAAACCAGTCAAGAATTCAAGGTATGATTAAGAGGAATCAAAATTGTGCTGATATCATATATGTAGCGGATTATAATTATCATTCATTTGCTAGGCTGTTAGTGATAGCTACAAGGAAAGAAGGCGTAAACAGATTCCTCACACTTGTAGTCGCAAGGGAATGGTTAGACTTGCAGAGGAAATGGTTAGTCCACTCTTAACTTGTTAAATTATAAGTTGAGTCAACTGTAACATTTTTTAATCATTTTCTTTTTCAAAGAAATCTGTTAGTGGAAACCCCGATGAAGTGACTCGCTTGAAGGTCTGGGTGAAGTCGCGTAGGCCTCCATATAAATGTCTCAGGCTGATGCACTTGATCAATGAACACTTTAACAGCTTTTGGCCCAAGAGGTAAACCATTAACCAATGCTTTTGGTTCTTCTGTCTGCCAGCGTCCTTCAGCAACAACAACATCATCTGAAGACAAATCAAGTAGTTTGCATTTGTTTATTGAGGTCGCTCTTTGGCTCTGTCAAACGCAATGTGCAATTACACAGTCTTATTATACTATTTTACCATCATAAACATAAACTCATTGATCAGTAAGATGAATTTTGAGAGTGACTGAACTTATACCAGTGGTGTAATGTCGACTGCTTCTGTCACTGGTTCTAGATCAACACACTTTGAGGCAGGCCATGCAATCTTTTGTCCTACAGCTTCAACCATTGTGAACATGTTACTTGCCGGTCTCTAAAGAAATGCATCTGGAACAGTTGCGGAATCAACTAGTACTTTCACATCCGTTGGGCCTAAACGAGTGTCATTCACCAAGTCATCTGGTTCAGAAGAAATAATTCTTCCCTCAGCAACGTTTTCATTTGTTCCAGCCCAGTCAACCAGAACACACTTGGGTTGTAATCTTTTGTTGACACTCTAAAGAGGAAATGGTTAGTCCACTCTTAACTTGTCAACAAAAGATTACAACCCAAGTGTGTTCTGGTTGACTGGGCTGGAACAAATGAAAACGTTGCTGAGGGAAGAATTATTTCTTTTGAACCAGATGACTTGGTGAATGACACTCGTTTAGGCCCCACGGATGTGAAAGTACTAGTTGATTCCGCAATTGTTCCAGATGCATTTCTTTAGAGACCGGCAAGTAACATGTTCACAATGGTTGAAGCTGTAGGACAAAAGATTGCATGGCCTGCCTCAAAGTGTGTTGATCTAGAACCAGTGACAGAAGCAGTCGACATTACACCACTGGTATAAGTTCAGTCACTCTCAAAATTCATCTTACTGATCAATGAGTTTATGTTTATGATGGTAAAATAGTATAATAAGACTGTGTAATTGCACATTGCGTTTGACAGAGCCAAAGAGCGACCTCAATAAACAAATGCAAACTACTTGATTTGTCTTCAGATGATGTTGTTGTTGCTGAAGGACGCTGGCAGACAGAAGAACCAAAAGCATTGGTTAATGGTTTACCTCTTGGGCCAAAAGCTGTTAAAGTGTTCATTGATCAAGTGCATCAGCCTGAGACATTTATATGGAGGCCTACGATAGAAACAACATACCTTGAGGACTGTCTACTGTCTTTTGTAGCATGGCCTGCCTGCAAAGTTGTCTTCGAGAACAGAGGAGAGGTTGGAACAGGGCATAAATTTCCGTTTGACAACTCTGTTTCAACTGATCAAGCTTTGGGAGGTAAATCAGTGGGCACTGATTCACGTTCTATGGAGAAGTCATTTAGATCTGATGCAACTGGTTCAAAGTCAGCGGCCAGAGTTTCAAAAACAGCTAGTCAGAAATCTGCAGAAACAAATCCGGTAAATGCCTTTTAGAGTTGTTTAAATTTTGCTTGTCTATACCATTTTATGTGGATAAAATGGTTGATACTAAGAACATGGCAACTTCAACAGGGAGCAGAGGTTATCAAAGAAAATCAGAAGTGCAAGCTGATGGATATTGGTGGAAGGAAGCTGGTTGTTGCTGAAGGTCGTGTGCATTCGATCAACCCAGATCAAATGGTACACTTTGTTAGATTGGGGTCTGATGCAGCAAGAGTTTGGGTGGACATAGTCAATGTCGAAGATGCACCGGTTTGGAAGCCATCAGATAAAATAGAAATATGAAAGATGCGCATGGTTCATCAATCGCATGGCCGATGGATAAATTGATCATCTTTTGAGATTGAGCAGCACCATGTATGTTATGTGGTCTGTGTTTATTGTTTATGCGTCTCTTTTCTCTTGAGGAAGTGTATATGGTAAACTGATCAAAGACATGCATTACTGTTTGTTGTAGGGGGATGAAGCAAGTTTGGTCCAGATTGGCTAGTTTTAACTTGTTTAAGACTAGACTAATCTAAAAGTTTGACTTGTGTTATGTGTTTGGCAGTTAGACTTATGTGTACTTGTTTGAATGAATATTCACACTTATGTGTGTGTGTTGGATTGTATTCAGATTGTTGCATTGCTTTTTTAAATGGAATACATTTATGGAAAACAAGATCATATGATAGCTATTACGAAATGCATATAACAGCATAAAAAAATAAAAACCAAATCGTAATTAATAGCAATAAAAAGGAGCCACTAATTACTGTATTATAGCAGATCTCAAAACTACGCATAGCATTGCTGAAAAGCTATAGTATACGACATGTTTTATAGCAATGAATATGATTGCTATTGTATAACGATCCACCATAGCAAAAATAAGATTGCTATTGTATGGGGTTCTACCACAGCACGTAATATGAGTTGTAATCGGATTATTTGTAGCTTTAAAATTTTGCTATGATACTTGAATCTATCGTAACTTTCTGAAAAAATGCTATCGTATGGGTACCACCTAACATAGCTGCCGATGTCATAGCATATGTGAAAACGCTATCTAATCCATATGATGGCAAATTTGTCGTGCTAACAATGTAGATATTTCTTGTAGTGCATATTGAGTTGCTTAATAGCAGTATGTAAAGAAAAATTAACGGTGAAACCTTGCCAAAAACGAGTATTACCAGGATAAAGTAGGAAGCGAAGAAAAAATAAAGATGCCTCTATCCAAACCGCGGCGGCGACGTTAGTGAGACGCAGGAGTAACAATTAAATCCCCACAAGTAAACGCCAAACAACTATCCGCGGAAGAAAAACTGAAAGTAGTTAACATTTGACTAGAATGAAGAACTTACCGGCGGAACGGTTTGTGTAAACGGTGGAAACAGCGAAATCGCCTCTTGCGGGGAGCGGAATGTCTGCCACGGATTAGGGTTACGAGTGAGGGTTACGACTGACGTTATTCTGTTATTCGTATATATATGTTGGTTAAATGATTTAATTTGGTTCGTTTTCGGTTCGATTTAACTGAACTGGTTTAGGTTATTTCTATTCGATTATACTCAATCTGGTATGGTTTATCTTTTATATCAGTGTAGATGTTACATAAATTTAATTAAATTAATGTTTGGTCTATTGATATGAAATTAATGTTTGGTATACGATGGATGTGTACGATGGAGGTCTACGATGGAGGTCTACAATGGAGGTCTAACTTGCGTTTCTGTCAATTCGATTAACAGTCAAAGTCTACCAAGGTTGCTCTGATTAGGAATCCGATGATTTGCATTACATACAACCAAATAAAATGTTTGAACAAGAATGCCCACAAGTTACATTGCTCAACCAAACATCGCGTAGCTAAAAAGACAGACGATCACGGCAATTACGGTAACCGATGTCGTCACCTCAACTCTTCTAAAATGCCTAATCTCAATAAGTTGCTTCTTCACTTGAGCTAATTCTGCCTCAGTCCGAAGCAAGGTTTCACGTTCTTCAGTTTCAGGTTGGCGAAAGCCAAAACCTGGGTTCTCGACGGCCGATATGAGTTGTAGAAACTCCTCCATCATAGCCTTGTCCCACCATTCCATAAGATGTGGGAAACCTAGCTACAAGGATGACGCAAACAATGTTTGAGTGAAGACAAAAACGAAAGTGAAATTTTTTGAAAACCAAAGCCTTTGAAAATTATTTACATTACCTTATAATCCTTGCAGCCAAAGAACATCCGCCTAGGATGTTCGTCCGTATGGTCCACCATTTTCAGCGGAGTCAAGAAACCACAGTAGCATATGCTTGGTATTCCAATGCCTAGCAGAGCTACTCAAAGCCTCCATTTTCATGAGGGTGACCTTTGTAATTTCCCTACCCAAACATGTTACTTTTGCTTAACATTCAAATTGTAGGTTAGACATTCTAAAAAAACCAAATTCTGTGTTATACTGGAAATTCTCCCTTCTTTATAACTGAAGAGGAGAGGCGATATTGGGCGATTTCGTGGTGTTCTTGGTCGATCTGTAGTTGTTTGGTGTCGTTCTCCCTTGCTTCTTCGCCTTTCCTTCGTTTCAATCCGTTTAGAGGTGATATAACCGTATATTAACACATTTAAGCATGCATTTACATACTTAATTGCATTGCTTTAGCTTCATTTGCATGCATTGATTTCAACCATTATTTACTGTTTAAAGTTTGTTAATTTCACTGTTGAGTTTCAATTTCGCAAAAACCAAATCTTTTGTTCTTGACTTGAAGTTTTTCTTGGGCTCTTTGAAGTCCCAATCTCTCTATGAATTTGATTGACACATTTACAATGGTGCGATGATATAAGCAGGGGCTTAAGGGTTTGATACATACAAAAATCTTGTTTTCAAACTGGCGCCGTTGCCATTTATAGAGATTTGATTGGGCTTTTTCGATTTGGAAAAATTTCGAGTTCAAGTTTTAATTTTCATCGTTGTTTGTATCTAATCTGCCTGAGAATTGCTCTGTTTTGTCCTCAGGTTTATGCAAACTCACTCTCGTGGATATTTAACTTGCTGAGTCCAAGCAAGCTGCAACGAGCTGAAAGAGAGAAACAAGAACGACGAGCAAGAAACAGAGCTGAGAGAGAGTCGACGTCTGAGTTCCAGCTGAGTGAAGACGGCTCTGTTTATGAAGCAATGGCAGACAATGGAGGAGGCGATTCCCGTACATCCACCACGCCAACCAAGGCAGATTGGAGCTGGAGATACACCAACAATACATGCCAACCACCACGAAATCACCCCACCACCTGTTCCAAACAACAATTTTGACATCAAGACAAGCTTGATTAACTTGGTGGAAAACTCAATCTTTCATGGAATGAAAGATGAAGACCCTTTGAAGCATTTGGAGAAGTTTGATAGAATTTGTCCTTTGCAAAAGATCAACAATGTCACAGAAGATGGTCTTAAGCTGAGATTGTTCCCATTCTCTTTGGGAGGCAAAGCACTAGCTTGGGAGTCATCAATTCCAGTTGGAACAGTGACAACTTGGGAACAATGCAAGCATGCTTTTCTTGCTAAATTCTTCCCTACTTCACGAACAGCTCAGCTGAGAAACGAGATTGCGAGTTTCACTCAACTGATTGGAGAAACTTTTGCTGAGGCTTATGAACGTTTTAAGGGTTATCAGTTGAAGCGTCCACACCATGGATTCTCCAAAGAGAATCTCCTGAGAACACTATACAGAGGAGCCACACCTCAGTACACGATGCACCTTGACTCAGATAATAATGGTCACTTCACCGGAAAAGATGTTGATGAATAACTCATATTGGTGGAGAACATTGCGCTTAGTGATGCCAACTATGGAGTAGAGTATGACAGAACAGACAGAGGGAACTCTGGTCAGGAGGAGAAACATAGAAAAGAGCTCAAAACTTGAATGACAAGCTCGACAAACTCTTGACTGGTCAGCAGAAGCAAGTTCACTTTGTTTTTGAAAATGATGTGAACCAAGAGTAGGAGGATACACAAACAGAGGAGGTGTGCTATGTAAGTAACCAGAGAGGTTACAACAAAGTTTATGGTAACTACAGCAGCAATCCAAACCTTTCTTATCGCAGCACAAATGTAGAGAATTCCCAAGATCAAGTGTATCCACCTCAACAAGGGCAACACCAAGGAGGTCAACAAACTGTGTACTTCAAGAGAAGTTATCCTCCAAAGACATTTGGAGCTCCTAATCACGGTTCTACTCAGGCTCAAGCAGGCAGTAGCTCAATTCAAGACTCTGACATGAAGACAATGCTCCAGCAAATCATCAAGGGACAAGCTAGTGGAGCTAGTGAGCTCAACACAAAGCTGGCCGAGATAAACAGCAAGGTCGACTGTTCTTACAACGATCTTAACAAGAAGTTGGAATCCTTGAACTCAAAAGTTCAACAATTGGAAGCCAAGAGCAGCAACCCTTCCTCTTCTAAGGGTATGCTTTCAGGAAAACCCATTCCAAACCCTAAAGAGTATGTGCAAGCAATAACTCTTAAGAGTGGACGAGTTCTACCTGAATGTGTTGCTCCGGCTAGAAGCAATGAGGACATTGTGATTCAAGAGGAGGAGGAGTCAGTCGACATTGAAGCTGATGATAGCATTAAGAAGGAACCAGCAGAGCCAGAGACACATAACAAGAAGAATAGCACAGCAGAGCCATCAAAAGGCAATAAGAAGATGAGTGAAACTCTTTTTGTTCCTCCACCTTTCAAACCGATGCTGCATTTTCCCACAAGGTTCAAGAAACAAATGGCAGAAAAGTGCAAGAGAGTATTCAATCAGCAGATGTCTGAAATTATTCTTAAAATCCCCATCATAGATGCTTTCATGATGATCAAACCTTATCAGAAATTTCTGAAGGATGCTAGGAGAGAACCAAAGAAGTCCAAGGCATGGTCGTTTTATCTAAGGACTGTAGTGCCATAATTCAAAGCAAGGCAGTCACCAAGAATCTAGGTGACCCTAGAAGTTTCACTCTTCCTTGCTCCTTAGGACCATTGGCTTTCAAGAAGAGATTGTGTGATTTGGGAGTAAGTGTGAGTATTATGCCCTTGACGGTGGCAAGACGCTTGGGTTTTGAAAAGTTCAAGGAATGTCACTTTTCTTTGATTCTGGCTGATAGATTTGTTAAACTCCCAGTAGGCATGATTGAGGATATGTCACTCAAGGTGGGAAGTGTGATTGTGCCAACTGACTTTTTAGTAGTGGAAATGGATGAGGAACCCAAAGATCCATTAATTTTGGGAAGACCTTTCCTTTCCACTGCTGGAGAGATCATAGATGTGAGAAGGGGCAAGATTGAACTGAATTTGGGTCAAGATTACAAGATGGTGTTCAATGTCAAAGAAGTGATGAAGCAGCCACCTATCAAAGGCGAATCATTTTACATTGATACACTAAGAGCAACTAGCTGATGACTATTTGAAGGAGCTGAATGTTGAGGACAAGCTGCAGTTGGCACCGACCAAGGATAATGAGGAGTTTGTGTGCCTACAAGCAGAGAGTATGGGTTATGCTTGGATGTTGGACTCACACAGAGCAGTAAAAGAAGATATGAGTTTTGAGGAGTTGGTCTGGCTAGAAGCAGAAAGTGATCGGGATGACAATAGGGTTGTGAACCTGTTTGCTATATATATACTCAAATCCGAAAGAGGAGAGCTCACAAGAGCAGAACACAGACAGCGACTAGTCCGAGCTTAAGGCTCCTAAAGTCGATCTCAAACCTCTCCCAAAGGGGCTCAGGTATGCGTTCTTAGGCCCTAACTCCACATACTCTGTCATAGTCAATGACGCATTAACCCCTCATGAGCTTGAAACCCTCCTTGTTGAGCTGCGAAAGTACATGAGAGCTCTTGGTTATTCGCTTGACGATATCACGGGTCTCTGATATACCTCTAATTTACCCACTTTTTATACTGTTTTAGCATTGTTTTCTAATGGTTTTTGGCAGGTTTTCTATCTAAAAAGGTAGTTTTACTGTGTTTATAGTGTCTAGAGTCTAAACAGGTGAAATGATGCATTTTGGAGCAAAACCATAGGATTTGCACTTCAAGCAGCTCCATGCACAAGCACCAACTTTAAGAGGGCCCAGAAAAAGATCTACTCAATGGATTTCATCAAGACCAGTTCCCTGCGTGCTCTGATTGAGTTAACTTTCCAACGCAATTGGAATGGCCTCATTTGGATGAGTAGAAAAGGAGTTACAACCAAAAGAGTGAAGACTGTCCAGACGGCTCTATCGAGAATCAGCGCCCAACCGCGCAGTCCGGCTGGCCGAGGAACGAATGTTCCGCGCTCGGCCAAACCGTATCCGTCCGACTGAAGTCTCGGCCAAAGTCCAAACCACTCGGCCGATCACGCAGCACGACCCGGGAAACATTGCCCGCGGTCGGCCAAGCCACGCCACGCCACACCGCGCACGACCAAAGCGCGCGAGCCGGGAAACAAGCCTCGCGGCCGCGCAACCCTTCCGCGTACCACGGCCGATGCATCCGTCCGAGCCGGGAAAGAACGTCCCACGTCCGGCCGAGAATTTCATCGGCCAAATCTCATCCGCTCGACCACGCCGGCCGACCGCGAATCCGTCCGACCCCGACCGTTCCGACTCGGCCACGACCCGATGTCCGGCCGATCGTCCCGCACGACCGTCCCAACGCCGCGGTCGACCCGAAGCCCTTTTTGAAGCCCAAACTTATGTTTTCAAGCCCGGCTTAACCCTAAGCCGCCTCTAGAAAGACCTAGCACTATATATATGGATTTTTAGCCTCTTGAGAAAGAGAGCCGCCCTGTATTTCGATTTCCTACTCTAAGTTTTATTGCAATCATGTTTTCTTCATCTCTATGTGTGTTTGCTTTGATCATGTCTGAGTAATCCACTAGTTAGGTTGCTAGGGTTACTATTCAATGAGTTGCTTGCATGATCTTTGATTTCAATGATTAGCTAGGGATTATATTAGAGTCTTTGTCTCGTCTTGTGCACTTAACTAATGCTGATTGCTTTACCGCGCATCTAGTAATCCGATCTTAGGTTGATTTGAGCCTCGACAGTGCTGTATCATTCGCCGGACATATTCTTTGACAAGCTAGGTTTCTTAGACTGCGAAAGTTGATCTATCTATATCTAGTGAACTGTATCAGAACCTATTCATTCTAATGCTTGATCTAATCACCTAGGGACATACCAAAAGTTTAGCGACTAGGTAGATTAGCAAAGGAGCCGGAGCCTCGAAAGTGGAATGGTTTTATATTCGTGATCTGTGTTCTAGATGGTTCTTAATATCCCAATATCCCTAATCAATTAATCTATCATTGTTTCATTGATCATTGCTTGCTTCTCTGCGATAGCCCCTATGACCTAGCGCTTTTCCTTTATTGCTTACAACCTCGTTATACTTGCTAGTTCGGTTCACCATTACAACCTCAATCATACTTTTGTTTTAGCTTGATCCAAAATCCATAGTTACAAAGTGTACTCAATAGCCAGTCCTTGTGTTCGATACCCATACTTCCGCGATCTGTGCACTTGCAGAGGTCTAGGAGTTTGGTAAAACCTGACTCCGCATCAAGTTTTTGGCGCCGTTGCCGGGGACTGCAGCAGTACCTTTGGAACTCGACTAGGATCTAGTCTAGAACCTTTTCCTGTTTTACTTTTCTTTTGCTTTTGAATTTTTAGTTTTTGATTTCCTTTTCTTTGATTTTTGCTTTTGTTTTTGTTTTTCCCTTTTAGTTTAACTTGTTTCCAAGACTCTTTTCAGGTGCATGACTAGGAGGTCCAACAAGGACAACCTAGTTGAACATCCAGAGATAGACAAGCTTGAGAAGCAACTTAGGAAGCAAAAGCCCAAGAGATGGCCGACGAAGCAGCTCGCGCTCACGCCGCTGAAGTGGCGCGCGCTCAAGAAGAAGGAAGAGATCCACCTCCTCCTCCTCCTAATCCACAAGACCCTGCTGGAGATGTGAATGCACAACCCCAAGCTGGAGCACCTACAATCGGAGACTATGACTCTGCCGATGCTTTCTTCATGGATAGAAACCCTATCCATCCACCACCTTCCTGCAAGGAATGACTATGAGATCAAGCCTCAGATCATTGCATTGGTTAGACAGAACCAATTCAATGGACTTCCAGCTGAGCACCCTCTTGATCACATAGAAAACTTTGAAGAAATTTGCAGCACTACAAGATCCAATGGAGTCTCTGCTGACTACCTTAAGTGCAAGCTCTTTTCATTCTCTCTTGGCGACAAAGCTTCAAGATGGTTGAAGTCTCTGCCAGCTCACTCCATCACCACTTGGGATGAGTACAAGGCTGCATTCATCAACCACTTCTACACCAAACAGAGATCAATTTCTGTGAGAAACAAGATCTCCACTTTCGCCAAGCAACAATGAATCTTTCTATGAGGCGCTAGATCGATTCAAGGAGTACATTAGGGACTGCCCTAATCATGGTTTCAATGAGGGAAACCTATGGAACATCTTCTATCGTGGCATAGACCACAAGTACAAGCTTTCATTGGATACAGCAAGCAATGGAAACTTCATGACCAAGACTGTTGATGAAGCTAAGGTTCTTATTGAGAATCTTGCAGCTAGTGATTGTAACAACTGTCCTGATTATGACCGCTCAAGCCGCACCACTACTAGCTCCCCTGATTCTTTTCAAATGACTGAACTCAAGAACATGATGGCTCAAGTTCTTAAGGGACAGCTCAAGCATATCAATGCAATAGAAGGGATGAGTGATGCTAATGAAGATTCATCAAGAGAATGCATGGGAGATTTCTCTAATGAAGCCAATGAAGAAGATGTGAACTACATTGGAAACTATGGGAACAAGGGATACAATCCAAGCTATCGCCCAAACCCCAACATGTCTTATAGAAACCCCAATGTGGAGAATCCTCAAGACCAAGTGTATCCTCCAAGGTATCCACAACAACAAAGACCTCCTTACCAATCTCAAGGAAGTCAATTTCAGCCAAGGCAAGGATATGAGCAGAGATCATCATATCCGCCCAAGGAGCCATATGCTTCTTCACCAAATCAAGCTCCTCCAAACCAACAAGGTGGGAGATTTGAAGGAATCCTCCAACAGATCATGGATGGCCAGAAGAGAAACACTAAAGAGATGTATGAGAAGATGGACACTTTGTTCAGCAATCTCAACACCAAGTATGATGCTGTTGCCACTCATGTGAAGAAACTAGAGACTCAAGTCACTCAAACTATGGAAGCTGTTAAGAGACAGGAAGCTGAATCCAAGAAGTCCTTTTGCAACTCAGCCGCCATAGAAGAAAGATTTGAAGACCAAGTTCCAGAATGGATGCTTTCAAAACCTACTGTTGATTGCATGATTTGGCCTGAAGAGAATTACCCAGAGAGAGAGTCCAATCGAGCTAGAAAGAGAAGACTCTTCCCAAAGATTATCCCCAAGACAGATAACTCAGGAAAGTTTGTGTGCCTTGTATCATCAAAGGTAACATTCTTGAGCAATCTTTGTGTGACACAGGAGCCAATGTGAACATCATGTCTAAGAGGATAGCTGACAAGATAGGCCTCACCAAGATAGAGCCATCATCCATCTCCATCAACTATGCTGATTCATTCTCACAAACCCCTATGGCTTTGTGCCTAATGTGATGGTGCAGATTGGAAATTGCTCTATCCCTACTGATTTCCAGATTGTGGAAATGAGAGAGAGTAGCCATAGACCTCTCATATTTGGAACCCCTTTCCTGTCTACTGTGGGTGCCATATTTGATTTCCCCAATCAAAGAATCTCTTTCAACAAGGTGAACAAGGGTATGTTCTTCCCTATGTGTTCAACAAAGAACTCTTTTGTTGACATGGTCCAAGAGGAGAAAGCTACTTTGAAGCCACCCCAAGAAGGAGAAACTGAAGAAACAATCAAGGAAGATCCCATTCCTAAGCCCAAGCAGCTTGCCAAACAAGCAAGGAGTAAGACTAAGGCCCCTACACCAAAACCGCCCAAGGGATCAACCAAGATTGAAGATGAGGCCAAGCCAAGAAGGAAGGTTAGAAAACCTAGGTCTGGCCGCAACATGAAGCTTCTATTCCCAAAGGAGCTTATTGATGAGAATCTAGAAGGATTCAAGGAGAAAGTGACAAGAACTCTAAAGCTTTTTCCTAAGGCAGTAGTGCCAAGGGACATTCATGGAGAGATTGTCTATCCAGCTGTGAATCACCCACCAGATACTCATTGCAAGGAGAAAAGACTTGGAGGATCAAGATGCCTCTTGTCTCCATCTTCTCCTGAGCGCCAAGCCTTACAGTCAAGCTAAAGACTTAAAACAAGCGCTGCATGGGAGGCAACCCATGAGGTACTTTTACTTTTCTTTCTTTAATTTTCTTAGTTTTTGTTTTGCTTTTGTGTTTTCTTTGTTTTAAGATAGGATAGAAGGAGAAAAAGGTGTGAAAACACAATCCGCGCCAAAACATTGGCCGCGGACGCGCAAAGAGAATTTTGGCCGAGCAATTCCAATCTGGCCGACCGTACGGTCGAGCCGGGAAGGAATAAGCCGTGCTCGGCCGGATCATCTACTTGCGCGACAGAAACGTTCGCGCACGCACGAACCGGGAAAGAGGCCGCGATCGGCCGAAATTTTGTATCGGAACGGACCGACCGTGCCGGTCGATCCGGGAAACAAACGATCGGCCTCGGCCGAAATTCTCTCGCCAAAACAATTTGGCCGACCAAATCGCTCGACCGCGACAAAATCCATCGGCCATCGGCCCAAAACTTTTCGGCCAAGGTAAGTCCCCTTTTCATTAATTCAAACCGGTTTTAACCAATCTAAACCAACTTAAACCGGTTTTCAATCAAAATTCGAATTTGAAAAGGAAAATTGATAGGATTTAGATCTTATTTACTTCACCTTTCCCTTGAAAACCACAAGAACCTCTCTTTCTTCTCCAAAACCCTAAACTCCATTAGAGGAACTCTAAGAGTTTTGATTTCAAAACTTTTACTGTTCATAACTCTAAATTGGAATTTACTTGCTCTTGCAACCTTATTCACTTTTCAACACACAAGGTATGTCTTCTAACTCTAATCCTATGTTTATGCAAGATCGAAAATCTCAATAAGTTTCATGTTTGGTCTAAACTCTTGTCTAGACTTGAAATTAGCATCCTTATAGTCTTGTAATGAACTTTGCTAGGTGGAACCTAGGTGGTTTAGAGTTAATTTGAAGTTTAATTTCACAATTGAATAGTTTTTCACAAAACTTATTGGGCATTCCAAACCCCTTATTCAAAGGTGAAATTGCTTAGGCATACTTCAATTCATTAGTTTATCTAGTGATTACTTGGATTAGAAACTCAATTTCTCTTGATTTGCTGAAAATTTTGATTTTAAGCACCATAATCTTGGGATGAACAGTAAAATCCGAAAATTAATTTTGAAAAAGTGAAATTTCTATTTTGTCTCTTTGATTCATGATTAAGCCTTGAGTTGTTCCTTTATTCCATATCATTATTGCAACTCAATTAGCTTATTCTTCTTTTGCATTAATCACAAACTCATATTTCTTCCCAAGAATTTGCTCTTGTAGGTACACCAATGGCAAAGACAAAAGGAAATGAGAGTATGAAGAAGAAGAAGAACCCATTCATGGAACCACCAAAGAAGCAAATCAAGCTAGGGAGTAGTAGCTCCAATGCAAGAGCAGCAATACCAACTTCACCACATTCCATTGATGCAATCAAGAACATGTGGAGAGTCCAAGAGAGGAGAAGATGATTGGGCACTTGTAACCTTTGTTGGAGAACAAAATCAAGACCCAAGAAAGTGTAAGAAGGCAATGGAGAAGGTGAACATCGAGCCATGTGTGAAGATGGACACCCAAACCCTTGATCTTCTCAAGATAAGAGATGATGTCACATGGTACATAAGGAAGCTAGGCTTGAGCAAGCTCTTCAAGCTAGAATGTAGTGAGTACTCACAACTCACCAAGGAGTTCCTCTCTACAGTAGCTCTTGCCTTTCCCAACCACAATGGAGACCAACCAGCTGGTGATGGACTCCTACTCTTCAAGATAGGCGATGCCAATGGGCGCATATCCATCTCAGCTCTATGCCAACTCTTTGGACTTCCCAATGAGACAGCACATGACTTCAAGGAGAACTCAAAGAGGAAACAAGCTGCCTTTGCTGATTGGACACACTTTGCCAATGAACCATTCTTGCCTTCAAGGTCAAAGGTGTCTAGAATCACTCATCCAGCCATTCGCTATGTGCACCGCCTCATCTCCACCACTTTCCAATGCAAACAAGAAGCCAACAAGGTCACAACTGATGAGTTCTACATCCTCACCACACCATTCATCAAGCATGAGTACAAGGCCAACCTTGGACTTTTACTTGCCAAGACATTCATCAATGTGAGGAAGCTAGCTAAAGACTTGGAAGGCAACAAGAAGCTTTGTGTTCGTTTTGGGAGGCTTATCACGGCCATAGTACTGCATGTGGGGATTGACATTCCCAACTATGAGCCACTACCCAAGCCAACCCCTTTGGATCTCCATGCTCTTCAGCACATCCACTTCCTAAACCGTTGGACTAAAGACCCAACTCGGTTTTGCTATGAGTTTCCAATTGGTCCAGCCAACACTTCCCTTGTCTTGCTGCCACATGAGACATCCCAAGCCTACGCTCAGGAGTTGTCACTTTCCAGCCCAATGAGGAAGAGTTCTATGTTCCATCAAGTGAGAAACCATCATTCCCCATGCTCACCTATCGCACACTTCAGCATGCAGTCAAGACTCAACGCCGCATCCAAGAACGCCATGTTCTCACTACTGGCATGGCTGCGCACCAAGCTCTAGACCGTGTTAACAAGCTGGAGAAGATAGTGGAATGCCAATCTCGCTTCATCTCGCGCCTAGTCCGCGTAGTTCGCCACATTGCACCGGAGAGACTCTTTCGCCCTTCTTCCACCGCTAGAGAGCCATATGAGCCTGACCTTGGTGAGTTCTCACTAGACTCAGAGCTTGGTTCAGAAGGCGATGACCCCATAGATGAGGAAGAGAGTTCTTCTCACTGCCACACATAGTCATCTCAAGTGGTACTTAGTGCAATGGACACTTACAAATCTCCATTTTCTATCCCTATCTCATTTTAATGAATTTTTCTTTATTTTTCTTTTACTTTGAATATTACCTCTCACCTTAATGTGATTTGCTTTCACCGGGACGGTGCAAGTTAAGTCTGGGGGGAGTTTTATTGTGTTACTAATGCATTTTTCTTTCTTTTCTTATGTTTTATTCACTTTGTTTCATGTTTTTCAAAAAGTTTTATTGAGTCAAAAACCAGTCCGGAAGTTATGAACTTGCTTTGAGAATTGAGAGTGTTATGCTAACAATCCATGACCCTAGAGCAGAAACCAGCTAAAGGCACAAGCCTAACAGAAGCTCTTACAGTGGATCGACATGCTAGCTCAGCAAAATTTCTAAGGTAACCAAGCAATCTAGAGTTAACCTCACCTTAATCAATCTTAATTACTCTTGTCAAGGGGGTTGGCATACATGTCGACAGTTCCTTGCTTGATTTTCAATAAGATTTGTCTAATCTTTAAAGAGTTCTCCTCTCTCTCCCATCCCAAATGGTAAGTGATTTATGAGAAAAAGCTCAAAGAGCACAAGGAAAACAAGTAAGCATGAGGAATGCATATGTCTGTACCTTCATGTCTTATGGAATACCTTAGTCAAACAAGGAACAAGCTAAAGACTTATCCTGTGGTTGAAAGAAGGGTCAATAGAAAAAATAAAATGATACCCTAGAAAAGTAGGGAGAAATTGACCTTTCAAAGTTCTGATGTGAGAAAGAGAGAGGAAAAGAACTCATTGCACTTAAAGAGGCAATCTTGGAGAGGATCAAGTGGGTAAGAACAAGTTCAATTGATCGATGTCCCCTTGATAAAGAATTCACGCTTTAAATTTATGCAAGAGGTTAGCAATAGAGAGTTTGGATTGCTGGATGAGACTAGTTGGGTTGGTATTGTTCGCTAAACTTGCAGGGTGTATGTGAAGCTAACCTTATGTTGTCTATGTTCATAGTGGAATACAGGAAAGGAACCTTTCACAGGATATTCAAAAGAGCAAGGGAGCTTCCACGTTTTCAAACCTCTTTCACGGATTTAGATTCTTTTTGCTTGAGGACAAGCAAAGATCTAAGTCTGGGGGAGTTGATATACCTCTAATTTACCCACTTTTTATACTGTTTTAGCATTGTTTTCTAATGGTTTTTGGCAGGTTTTCTATCTAAAAAGGTAGTTTTACTGTGTTTATAGTGTCTAGAGTCTAAACAGGTGAAATGATGCATTTTGGAGCAAAACCATAGGATTTGCACTTCAAGCAGCTCCATGCACAAGCACCAACTTTAAGAGGGCCCAGAAAAAGATCTACTCAATGGATTTCATCAAGACCAGTTCCCTGCGTGCTCTGATTGAGTTAACTTTCCAACGCAACTGGAATGGCCTCATTTGGATGAGTAGAAAAGGAGTTACAACCAAAAGAGTGAAGACTGTCCAGACGGCTCTATCGAGAATCAGCGCCCAACCGCGCAGTCCGGCTGGCCGAGGAACGAATGTTCCGCGCTCGGCCAAAGTATCCGTCCGACTGAAGTCTCGGCCAAAGTCCAAACCACTCGGCCGATCACACACACGACCCGGGAAACATGTCCCGCGGTCGGCCAAGCCAACGCCACGCCACACCGCGCACGACCAAAGCGCGCGAGCCGGGAAACAAGGCCTCGCGGCCGCGCAACCCGTTCCGCGTACCACGGCCGATGCATCCGTCCGAGCCGGGAAAGAACGTCCCACGTCCGGCCGAGAACTCATCGGCCAAATCTCATCCGCTCGACCACGCCGGCCGACCGCGAATCCGTCCGACCCCGACCGTTCCGACTCGCCACGACCCGATTGTCCGGCCGATCGTCCCGCACGACCGTCCCAACGCCGCGGTCGACCCGAAGCCCTTTTTGAAGCCCAAACTTATGTTTTCAAGCCCGGCTTAACCCTAAGCCGCCTCTAGAAAGACCTAGCACTATATATATGGATTTTTAGCCTCTTGAGAAAGAGAGCCGCCCTTGTATTTCGATTTCCTACTCTAAGTTTTATTGCAATCATGTTTTCTTCATCTCTATGTGTGTTTGCTTTGATCATGTCTGAGTAATCCACTAGTTAGGTTGCTAGGGTTACTATTCAATGAGTTGCTTGCATGATCTTTGATTTCAATGATTAGCTAGGGATTATATTAGAGTCTTTGTCTCGTCTTGTGCACTTAACTAATGCTGATTGCTTTACCGCGCATCTAGTAATCCGATCTTAGGTTGATTTGAGCCTCGACAGTGCTGTATCATTCGCCGGACATATTCTTTGACAAGCTAGGTTTCTTAGACTGCGAAAGTTGATCTATCTATATCTAGTGAACTGTATCAGAACCTATTCATTCTAATGCTTGATCTAATCACCTAGGGACATACCAAAAGTTTAGCGACTAGGTAGATTAGCAAAGGAGCCGGAGCCTCGAAAGTGGAATGGTTTTATATTCGTGATCTGTGTTCTAGATGGTTCTTAATATCCCAATATCCCTAATCAATTAATCTATCATTGTTTCATTGATCATTGCTTGCTTCTCTGCGATTAGCCCCTATTGACCTAAGCTTCTCCTATTGATTGATTACAACCTCGTTATACTTACT
>CACVBM020001416.1:0-49303 GCA_902728155.2 Microthlaspi erraticum | reverse complement strand
GTCACCTGCAAGAGCTAAGACAGGGACAGTGGTTTTGGAAAGATGATCCTTGTAGTAAAATTTACCACTTCGATCACGTAAGCCTCCCTCTCGAAAGGCTGTTGTCAGCTGAATAAGAAGTTTTGCAGGTATAGTACCTAAAGGTTCCAAAACAGAGAAGCCCTTTTACAATCACCGTAAAAGAAGCAAGAAATGGAGGATCAAGGCATCAAAAAGTAACTCAAGGACATTTAGATCAAATATCTGTTACTTACAAAAGTTATTCAAGACGAGCTTTTCCAACTGTTCAGGGTGCATCATATCCGTTGCTGATATCAAATCGTTAAGCCAAGATAAAACATATGGAGGACGTGTCCAAAGAGGATAAGCTGCAGCCAACAGAGCGCCCAAAGGAACAACTGGAACACTCAGAGCTTGTGCAGGATCGGCCTGTAGAAGAAGTTTCTAGTAAGTTTGCCACAGAAGAACTTAGCCGCGCATCAATTCTTTAAGAAAAAACTAAGTTTACGTACGAGAGGTATGAGCAATTTGAGGGCAGAATCTGAAGAAGTGTAATCAACCGATGAAGCCAAAGTTGCCACAGCTGCTAGGCAAGGTTCTCGTCCCTCAAAAGCTAAAGAAAATGGAATAGAAGGAATGAATAACAGCCTATACCTATGAGCCTCTGAGTTCATAATATTACACTATCAAGATGAATATTAACTTACCACAACGTGACAGCATTGCATAGAGAAGGATACCACCCATGGAGTGCCCAATTGCGAATAGTTTACCATCCTTAGGCTTGCTTTGCGCTCTCACATACTCAATCTATAGCAAACCAAAAGCAGAACACAAAGCTCAGTAACAAATCTGGACACAGTAGCTTGAAATATTTAGCAAGATCAATCTCAGCCTCACCGCAGCAGGGACATCCTCTTCCAGGTAGTTATCGAAATCCCAGTCATACTGAATGATCAAATCAAGCTGCTTCTGGAAATCTTCAATGGTCGAAGTGAGTCGCTCTTGCAAATCAATCAGCTGAGGAGAGACAGACTTTTGACCATCGTCGAGAAGATCCACAAGCCGCTGGGTCAATTCTCTGATCTGGTTACCAAGTCCTGAGTTTTGCCTTGACTCGATCAAACTCAAAAGCTTTGATCTTATCTCACTAAAGCGCTCAAACAGCTGAGAATCTTGTAAAAGCATTGCAATTTTGTCAAACAACTTAGCAGACATGAACACTGACTGACCTTCACTGAGAAAGCCAGAGAGTCTCTCTGACAAACGCATAAAAGTCGCCGTCAGTCTCGCCACAAGCTTTGACTCGTCCCAAGACGAGGCTTCACCGACAACTGAAACATCAGACGCCGGTGCACTGCCCACGGCATCAGTAGCACGTTCCTGATCAGCGGAAGAAGCTCCTGTAGCTGCAGCTCTAGCAGTAGATTCTATCTCATGGGACAATTTGTGAGCAGAGTCCTGAACGTCCTTGAGATCGGATACTCGTGTACTCAAACCGGCTCCACGAACCTCGAGTATCCACGTCTCGAATCCCTGAGCAGACATGTGCCTTGCAAAAGAGCACTGCAATTACATCAAACCGTGTCAAGAATCTTGAATTTTGGAGCGTTTGGTCAAAAATCTATCATTTTCTTATTGTAAGGTACTCAAGAACATAAATGAAGATCAGGAGAAATAAGAAATGTAACAGATTCACATTGAAACGAATGAGAAATGAAGGGAAACATACACCGGGAGATAAATCGTATCCGATGGCATTAGTTCCTACTCCAGAGAGGAGCAAGAGCGGGTGATTCCTCGTCGGGGCCTGAGAAGAAGAGAATTCTTTATCACAGAAAACAAAAAAAAATAAAACAGAAAATTGTAGCTGCAGAGAAATTTGTAAACCTGCGGAGAAGGGAAGTAGCGCCAGAGAGCGAGGCGCCAATCGCTGTTGGGGACGGAGACGTAATGAAGCTCGTCGGCGGTGCAAAGAGGCGGTTTCGTGGGGAGCTTGACTGAGGAAGAGAATGCTCTCGGTCGAAACAGCTTCAGGCGGTGACGGAACCGAGGAGCGGTGGCAGTGCCGATGGGGCGGAGGAAATAGACGGAGGAGGAAGCCCAGCGGAGAGCCGAGCGGATCTCCATGGGAAATTGGGGAGGAATCGTCGCCATCACGCTATGACAGATTTGGAAAATGGTCACTCGGTGTTCGTTCACTCCGGAGCTTTAAGGATCTTCATCTCCGGTACACGTGGAGAGACGACCGGTGATGACGTTGTTGTTGACTTTCTTCTTCTTCTTCTCTTCACCGCTAATTGTTTGGGCTTTCCAAATTGCAAGCCCAATTTCACAATCAGATTTTGGGTCTCCGGCCTTTTGATAAGACAAGAAAGATAAAGCGTAAAGCAATTAAGAATTTTTCATGATCATTTTTAGTTTGAATCTAGCTCTTTCTTTTTTGATTTGACTCAAATAAGAGAGACAAAGTTGAGCAGAACTTTTTCTTTTTAGATTCATAAATTTAAGCTAATAATTTTAAATTAGGTTTTTTTTTTTAATTTTTGATATATAGAGATTACATGACATATTGATATAATCATTATATTGTTCTTATTTTTAGTCATTTTTGTTATTTAAACTCACCAAATTTAAGAAACTTTAATATAAAAGAACTTTAATTTTTTACTTTATGTTTGGATTATATATATAGTTTATGTTTTCTTTATTTCGGTTATTTTTTTGAAAAAAGAACTGAACTTGATTGGATCAATTATATGGTTAATAGATTAAGAAGAGTATCACTATGATTTCTGAAAACAGAAACCATAAAGCTAAAGTGAAGTGAAGGTAGCTTTTTCTTTATGGACCAAACGTAACTTTATCTTTGCTTCCAATGAGTTTTCCCGAGAAACTCCTAAGCCCAAAGAGATTTTCCGTTTCCCGCTTCCTTGAATGAGTAGAGACGCTTAGCAGAACCACATCTCCAACACCGCCAAAGGTAAACTCGTGACTCATCGTCTTCTATAGTGGAATTGAGATATCATCATGGTGTTTCTGTTTTGTGGCAATCGTGCATTTGATTTTCGTTACTTGCATAGTGGCATTACTATAAGCGGACTTGAAACTTGAAAGCTCACTTGAGTTCGAGCAAATTCCCTTTTTAGCAGCTTCCCAAATGTTTATGTATACTGTATACAGAAGTTAAATTGCTTCTTTAGCTTTTAGCAAGACCATAGTTTGGAACCTATTTTCTTGGACCAATTTATGCAAAAATGCTTCTCTCTTGTGGAGTTACAGATAATAAGCTATGCCAGAGATTCAGTTGGGTTCTCATACGATAAGATCCCATGGAGTCACGGTGGCGAGGTTCCACATGCATGACTGGCTCATTCTTCTGTTACTTATCGTCATAGAGATTGTGCTGAATGTCATCGAACCTTTTCACCGTTTTGTTGGAGAGGATATGCTCACTGACCTCAGATACCCTCTCCAAGACAACACCATTCCTTTCTGGGCTGTCCCGGTATATAGTTTTTTAAAAATTTCTGAAATATCTATTAATATTATTAAAGAGTTACTCTTTGGTCCAGCTCTAATTCCTCTGTTCTTACAGTTGATAGCAGTTGTGCTCCCTTTTGCTGTCATTTCCGTTTACTACTTCATCAGAAGAGATGTGTATGATCTGCATCATGCAATCTTAGGTACCAACGGTGCTTTTTGATGTTTCAGATTGTATGCATCTTCTTGATATTTTTTTTACTACGGTGTGGTTATTGATTCTTCAGGTCTTTTGTTCTCTGTGCTCATAACCGGAGTGATAACCGATGCTATAAAGGACGGTGTAGGTAGACCTCGTCCTGACTTCTTCTGGCGTTGTTTCCCTGATGGTAGAGGAGTAAGCAGCTTCACTCATCTTCTTGCCTACTCTTATAACCCAACTGTGGAATATTATCTAATCTCTAACTAGCTGATTGGAGTTGTGATTCTAGTTCTTTCACGAGATCACGAGGAACGTTCTGTGTACTGGAGACAAGGCAGTGGTCAAAGAAGGACACAAAAGCTTCCCCAGTGGGCACACATCTTGTAAGTTGTTGTTATCTTTGGGCTTCTTGTGCCATGAGAGAGATCCTAAGAAGTTTGTCAATGTAACATGCAGGGTCGTTTGCTGGTTTAGGATTTCTAGCATTGTACTTGTCTGGGAAAATCAGGGTGTTTGACCGGAGAGGGCATGTTGCAAAGCTCTGCATTGTGATCTTACCTCTGCTGGTTGCAGCATTGGTTGGTGTGTCCAGAGTTGATGATTATTGGCATCACTGGGAAGATGTGTTTGGAGGAGCTATTATTGGTTTGTGTTTGTTTCTTTAAACTCATGCGCTTAAACATTAAGTGATACACAAAAACTGATTAGAGAACACATATTTTCTTGCAATGTGTAGGATTAACGGTGTCTTCCTTTTGTTATCTCCAATTCTTTCCACCTCCATACGATCCAGATGGTGTGTGACTCTTTCAGAAGAAAGTCACTTTTGATTTTATAGCAAGGAAACACTGACCTCTCTCTTTCCATGGATTACTTACAGGTTGGGGACCTCATGCGTACTTCCAGATGCTGGCGGATTCCAGAAACGATGTCCAGAATCATCTAAGCGTGAGGCAAGCTGAGCTTGAGAACGTGTACGTTGATCAACAAGAGACTTCCATGGAAATATCAAGAAGCAACACACGAATGCTAGAGATCCGTTAGCTTTGAATTGGGGGACAAAAAATTGGAGGAAAAGAGAAATCGCTAGAAGGAGGGCTCGAACCTCCGACCTTGTGGTTAACAGCCACACGCTCTAGCCATCTGAGCTATTCCAGCTTCTTGTTTACTGTGTACGTTACTAAAATCAAGTCAAAAAGTTGAGGCTTTTTTTGGGGTCCAAAATGCGCACTATTCAAACCGGACTATGATTGATACAGTTACAAACTATTAGGCTAAATGTTCCAGTCAATAACAAATTATATTGTTATGACAAGATTATGACTAAAACAAATTATTAGACTACAAAAATGTCCCCGATCAGTCATAATATATGGTAAGATTTATGAAAGTGAAATAGATATTTTTGTTTTTCTTTTGTTCAATGGCATTGGCACGTACAATTTAGATGATATTGATGTATGGCCTTCTTGTCAAAAAGGTAATCGGAAAGGATATGAATGTGGGGATCGAGGCTCATGCGCCCCTGACGAAATGGCCCCGGCCGTTTGGCCATTTCCTTGATTTTAGGATATCAAACATTTTCTTATTCACACTTCACACTCTTTTTCCTCCTTTGAGTATCCAATGATTGCTTTTCTCTATATTTTATGGCTGTTTTAACGAACAGATTTTAAAAATACAGTATGAGTCATTTCATTTAGGCTTTTGATGAGTTTGTCCAGTGAGATTTGCACTCTGTCTTGGATTCCTCTTAAAAGTCTTTCTTTTTTCACTCCCTTTTACTTTTTACCTGTTGTTGAATTTTGCAAGATCTATGCCACTTTATTGTTACAAAAACTCTTACGGGATTTGGATAACTAGTGTTATCATCTAACTAAGTAAGCTGTATATGATTTATAGATAACGGTTTGTGATTTCACAATTCTTGTATTATTCAAGAGACTAAAAGTAAACAAGAAGCTGGTGATGTCATGATTATTGTATTTCTAGAGGTTTTTTCGTCTTTTGATTGGATGCCACTATCTTATACTCTTATTATATATGTAGAAACCATTTTAAGCCTGATTATTGTTATCATTTTGAAAACTCAAAAGTGTAATATGTTTCTGAATAATTATGGCTTAAAGGCGTAAAGAGAGCCCTTTGACTTCTCTAACACAGACGGGCCTCCTAATAGTAAAAGATAGCGACTTGTGTAGTATATGCTCACATATTACATTCATCATTATTTAGATAAATTAAACTAACAAGTTAATAGAGGGAAAAGAAAAAGACAGTCGACAAAGAAATGGAGGAATGAGTGACGCAGAAAGTGGCGTTGTGGTGATGTAATACAGTCTAATCTAAGTAGTGCTGTGTGTGGACGGCTCGGATCGAGAGAGGCTGGTGAGTGGTCTCACTTTAAGGGTAAACTGGGAATATTACGTACGAGTGGAGGGCCTTGAGGGTCAACGTAAATAGATATAAAGGTGTTACCTTTTTGTCTATTTAGTCACTAAAAGACTAAAGAGTAAAAAAGATGTTGGACAAAAGTTTACGACACGACGAAATTGAGACTCACCGGTCTGACTACACCATATGCACGTCTCGTCCTCCTCAATTTTGTTTTTCTGTACATCTTTGTCGAAACTGTTAATGTGATTATAATCAGAAAGACTATCACACGATATACGAGTGTAACTTGTACTTTGAGGTTAACTAGTGAAACTACGTAATGGATCAGGTCTGCGAATCGGTGGAGTTAAGATAGGTTGGGATTTGGAAGATGGGATATATGTGCATTGGGTGATGAATGATGATGAACGAGCATCACAAATAGCACACAGAAACACACACATGTGTGTGTACAATAAAAAAACTACGTACGGCGACATGATGACCAAATGAGGAAGGCCCATTTATTTGTCTGCTCATTCTCTAACATCCAAATCTATATTCAATGCTCTCCTGTCTTTGGTTTTATTTGCAAACCAAATTTTACTACTTTGTTTATAACAAACGAGAAGAAACTTTAGTAATGACTAGTATGTCAAATGAAGTGTAATCACGGAATAATAAAAGTGTAAACATTTTTGTGAACTGATTAAAAAAAAAAAAAAAAAACTTCTTGCGATGGTACATCATAGATAACAAAGTCACTTCTTAAAATATATTAAATGTTATGCATGACAAAAGTGGAAAAATCAAGTTTTCATTATACAAGAAAAAAAACGCAGATAGATGTTATACCATTCAACATCGTTCTGCATTAATCCATGTATGCTCTAACTTATGTATACCAACATGCAAACAAAATATAACAGCTTTATATTTGCATAAACAAATTATAGAGAGAAAGAGAGCATTTGGTATAGTGAGGAAAAAAAGGAAGCTAGCACAACACTCAAGGCCAAGACTATTCCACTATCTCTCCATCTACGTGCCTTTCTATGCATCCTTTCCTAACAAGTATTTCACTATTTAACCTATTCTCATTTATCTACATTAACAAACTCCAACAACCATGCTTCCTTCCTCTTAAAATTGTAAAAAGGAATTTAGGGAAAACATACCCAAGAGGCTCGGAGATCAAAGTTTTTTATAATTCTTTCACATCCCCCAAGTTTTTTGTATACATTTCACATTTGACCCTCAACGTCACTCTAAACTCTAAACCGTACCCCAAATTGCGCCAATCACTTGTATATCATTACTATACACAATCATATTACTTTTTAATACATAATAAAAAGGTGGAGAGGGACATAAGCCCCTTGACCCATTATATAAGACCCACTCATCATTCCATCCTTTTGCACACTGCCTATTATATCAATCCTTCTTCCTCTCTAATTTGTTGCTTTTATATAACCAAGTCTTTGCTTTTTAGAGGTCAGCTATGGTGTCTACAGAAGAAGACGAAGGTCTGAGAAAGATGGTTGAAGGTGTTTTGTGTATGAAACATTGATGATGACATTAATGGATGGTTTGGAGAAAGATGGGCTTTGCAATAGTTTACGCTCTTTCATAGAAAGGTAACTCTGGGGAGAGCGAGATTATTGCATTGCTTGCTGTTGGGGAATCGAAGGTTACTGGTCCGATTTTTTTTCCTTGCCCGAAAAAAATCATTCTTATAATATCTCTTACTCTTAGTGCTTCTGTGCTCGTACGCGTGTGTTTAGATCTACGATATCACTTTCCTTTTTTATGCTATGTTATGAATTAAAGAGTGTCCTTGTAGTGATGGTATCAACTATATAACAAAATTTACGTTTCAAATGAATAAGAGTGTGTAGCATGATGAGCATTGAGAATTTAATATCGAATGGATAATGAGTTGAATCTTAAGGAACGAAGCTGTTTTTTTTTATATTTAATTGTGTCTCCTCTTTTGTTTAAAGCCAACTAAAACAACACTTAAACGACGTTTGAGTTTGTAAAACTAGCTAAGAGAATCAAACTCTATGTTAATGTTGTAGAAAAATGAAGAAGGTGTTGATGCAATTCGACAGTGTTAAAACTTAAAAGGCTCGTCTATAATATTAGCGGGCCTTTGTCCTCTCTATTTAATTCGAAGATATTATTTTGTAAGCCCACCAGTTTTGTTTGTTATCGTTACAAACGAACACAGTTTCTAACTTTCTACATACAAAGAAAATTCCAATCTGTCTCCACTTCTTAAAACTCCAAAAAATTTATACAGACGAAAATTCAGGATGAAAATTCAAAATTGCCAAGTGAGACTGGAATAATAAGCCCTCCTCCAACTTGTAAAAATAGTGGACGAGGTTCGACTTTTGACTTCAACAATACAGAGGTTAATCTTGAACCACATCATAGCCGTAGTTAGTTAAAAAAAACCACTAATACTTCAATTTGGAAAAACGGACAATGAGTCTTTGCGGTTCGGTTTCTTTTCCAAGATGAAAACAGAAATTAGAGACGTCGCTGTGTCACGTTCTGACAAATGTGACGCAGAATGATAATTTGGTAAGGCACTAGGACACGATTACGCTTTTGTATTAAAACATGAATACGAGAGGTATTGTTAATAAACACTCTTCTCAAATCAAGCAACTTGAAATGAAATTTAGGACAAGTAATAACCAAAATTTACAGAGACTGGTGAAATGAAATATCTTTCTTCTCCATCTATACTCAAAATAAGGAAAACAGAATCCAAACTGTGACAAATTGTATATTCAAAAATTTACAGGTGAGAAACTGAACACACAAAGGTCCTCTACCAAGTCAGACTAGAGGCACCTCAAAAACCAAAAAAAAAAAAAGAAGAGAGAAAATAAGGGCGCGCGTGGTCGAATCGACCAGCCGGCCACCGAAATTCTCTCACAGCCGTTGGATCGGAATCTTCTAAAATCGAAGCGCACACGTGAATCAGTGGAGAGAGAAGCAGGAGATCAAATCCCTCCCGACGCGCCGCTGCGTTTTCGAGACGCAACCGTCGGCGACCAAAGCGGATCTACAGAGAGGACATGTGAAATTGAGCTGGTGGAGCCATCCTTCCAAGCACTGCTTGTGGAACACGTGTCGACATTCGAGCTTCCTCACCTCTTCTCCTTCCTGTAGCTTCGACAGACACACCACGCAATCGGAGCCGCCTTCGTCCGCGCACCGGTACGAGAAGAGCCGATTCAGGCTCAGCTGATCGGCGAGCACGATGATGTTGGCGAGTCCCGACGCTATGATGGATCCATCATCGACGGGGAGATTCGAATTGGAAGCGCAGAGGTGGAGGAGGAAAGATCGGAGACGGTTGACAAAGACGGCGATGAGAGAGAGGAGCATCAGAGGGATCGAATCGGAAGAGACGTCACTGAGCTGACCTTGTAGCCCCATCGTCTTCTTTCTTCCTCTCTCTCTCTCTCTAATTTGTATTTATAGCTTTTTTGCTTAACCCATCACACTCTTTCTTTTGTTTTGTTTTTTCCTTTTTTTATTCATCGCTAATAAATGGTCAAACGGAATTCTAGTTTGTTTTCAAGACTTCTTTGCAATAATGATGAAAATGAAATTTATACAATAAAACTATACAAGGTCGAAAATCATTTGAGTTAAATAGTTGAGTACTTTGATATTTATTGTGAACTCCTTTTTAATCATTCTCTTACCACTCATAATTAAATCAAATGAGGTTAGACTGGTTAGTCATAAATACCAAATCTTTTATACATGTGCTATGGTTTTCACAAAATTTGATTTTATACAAACCAACATCATTTCTTTCCCACTTTATATTCCAACCGCTCAATTTTTTGGTTATATTAGAAAAATACTACTTCTAACGTTTTAATTAATTTTTCGTTGCTATTTTTATATTAAAATTCAGCATTCAGCGATTTTTTTTTTCCGAAATGAAATGCGTTTTCCGATTAAAAAGAAAAAGAGTGAAATGATAGTAGTGGCTGGTATGAATGTTTAAGCTAATACAGGGTCACATACTGAGGGGGACCAACTTATTATTTTTTAAGATGATATTTTTTTTTATTGAGAAACAATTAGCTGAACACTGATGAAGATTTTGCACGATCCTCGCTAACTTATTGTCTCACCACCTTCCATATTTTATACGTTTTGGACCTCCAATAATCATCATACCTCATCAATTCTACGGTTTCTACCTTATAAAAATATAACTTTAAAAAAACAAACAAAAGTTAAGATTATTTAATTGTTAGGAGATTTGTCTGGATGGATCGAAACTGGTCCAAATCTCTGTCTTAATTACGTGACCACAATGAAGGAAACTTAAAGGAGAGTGAGTTCGACCAGAATAAAAAAAACAAAAGAGTGAAAGATAAGTAACACAGTAGTCATGCATTGGAACAATGGTTAACGTATTAATTTTGCCGTATAAACCACAATTATAAGTTTGAGTTTATATTTGAAAAAGAAAGTGGAAGAAAAGAAGTCTCCGTTTTCGCCGTCCAAAAAGATCTGAGAATCCACCGACTAGCACAAGTTGGGATTAAGTAAGGTGATTAACACATTGATTAGGCTACAAACAAAACCATACCAGTTATTATTGTTATAATATGATAACGAAGTGCAGTGGGTTTTAAAATAAAAAGAAAGTTCGAAAAGGCAAGACGAAAAGGACGTTATTGTCTTGTGTATCATAATTAGCAAGGTCTTAATAAATTGGTGATTACCAACTCCAATGAGATTAGTATTGTGTGGTGTCAAAACATGTAATGATTTAAGTAATACTTATATTTTTCATATTAGAAGAGAAGGCAGGTAATATAGAGGCCATTCATTTTAAGCATGTTGTGGCTGAAGGGAAACCACACAAGTTCAAATAATTGTGTGGAGAAAAAGGCAGGTCGCAGTCATATAGTTGAATCAACCAGACCAATTTCTATTGAGTCTCCATCAGGCCCTAATGTACCTATAGTATGGGCTTGACCATTTGTTTTTGCAGTAATTTAGGCCCATTTTGTTTTCAGTTATCATTACTTTGATTGGAAAACAGATATATATATATATATTTTTTTCTTTGCCTGCTATACCAATCTAATGCAATATAGATATTTAAACAAACTAACAAAATGTTTATGGCTGTTTGATCTTTCGAAATTTCACAAAGATGATAAACACATGCAAAACCTATTGCGAAGTTACTTGATTTGATTGATTTTAGACATATGTATTTAACTCAATAATGGATTAATGGTTAATTTAGCATTTCTTGTACCAGAAAATATGTTAGTTTCGAAATTGAGTATTAAAAAAACGATGCCTTACCAAATTGATTGAAAATGAAAAGGAATCACATGGCAGTTGGTCGCTCTGCGTTGATCTAACAAGAAGTCAAGAAGCAATTGGTGGTTATAATGGTAGCATTTTTAAGTATCAATGGACAGCTTCTGACCTGAAAGCAACAAGTTATAAAATATGTTGTTTTTGGTGCCATTGCAAGACAAAATGATAAATCGTTAATTATATCTCATCGCAGGTGAAAAAATCTTGTTTGACTGTTTCTTTGAGAGTGAAACATTTACTTTTTTTTTCTTTCTTTCTCATCTTTTCCTGAGCTTTGACTCAACAAAAACACAAGCATTTGTAAATATAAACAAAAAGGTCCAAACTCTAGGGGTTGGTTGTATTAGCAATTAGGAGGCATGTGGTGGATCAGTCATATGCATAGAAAAGAAACCATAATCAAAGTCGTCCGGAGGGATCAGAAACAAGAAAGGACCACTCTTTCTTGCTTGTCTTCATATGCTAACACTTATACTTGAGACTGACCATTTTGAGGTTGTCCTCCTCGCATCATTTCTAGATGTAGACCACACCACTCTCTCTCTCTCTCTCTCTCTCTCTCTCCCCCTCATCTACCATTTACATGAGATTAATCCTTCCAAGTTTACTTGTTTCTCATTACATAACTAAACTCTTGTGATGAATATCATTAATTAATGATAGGCTTATTGTCATGATTATATGTGTATGTAGTTTATTACGAAATCATTCATTGTCACGCTATTATTGGTATCAATCGATATGATGATAATATACACGTAGAGCTGTAATGCCTTTTTATTCTGCCAATCATTACCACTTCAATGATTTCGATTTTCGAATATCATCAAATCGAAATTCTTAATCCCTCAATCCCATCATTTACTTTGACCTGATCATCATTATCTTTATCTCTTTCTCACGTTTTTTCTTCTTGTACTGTTTAATTTACTTGCGGAATATCCACGCTTTTATTCCAAGAATCTCGTCTTATAACTTTTTATGATTTCAAATCCCATTGTTAATTATTTAGCTATTATTATTACTTTATTATTTTTAGCTATTTATTACTAACGGTAAAAGAAAAAGAAAAAAGAGTGAGAAGAGGGGTAATGTTGTGACAAGTGGTGTCTCCATCTGCATGGTCTTCTTATAGGAATGAGCTGTTTAAATTTGTTTCTATTCGAATTCAATTTTTTCCAGATACCAATTACTGCTCAAGTTTTTTTTATTCGGAGTTATGTGATGATTTTAAATTTTTAATCAATGAATTATAGTTAGGTAATTCATTCTCTACATTTGTACATTTATATCAGGATGGTAGAGCTATTATTGTGATCGATTTCAAGCACAGAGACATGTCCATATCACTTCACTTCTTTTGTTCTCTCTTGAATTTATACCACGACTTTCCCTAAAATAAAAAAATAAAAATAAAAATGAATTTATACTACTAATTAGGGCTATTATTCCCTGCTTCCCCTTTGTACGTTTGGGAATATCTGTCAAATCAATTACTTAAATAAGCGTATTAATAAATTTCAAAATCTGAGGTATTTCAAAAATACAAAATGTTGTTTAATTTGGGTGCAATTAAACAATGTATCATGTCAAAGGTCCATAAATGTCAGGTTCTTTTCAAAATTAATTCGGCTAAACGAAATTTAATTTGCGATAAAACAGACTAAATTTATTTTCATTTGCGATAAAACAATAAGAACACCCTATTTTAATTTCGTTTTAATTAGTGACAAAATCGACGGAATTAGTTTTTTAATTAGTGACAAATAACATGCATTAAATGGAAGAAGATGAAGAAGAAGAAGGGGGTAATTCAGGAAAAAAAGAGGAGTAGAAAAGAGAAATCGTGGGGGAAAGAAAGCAGAGTCGTTTTCAGATCGTGAACAGAAACACAAGCAGAAGCGTATCTATTCCTCTCTCTCTCTCTCTCTCTCTCTCTATACTTTGACCGTCTCTCTTCTTATTCATCATCATCATCGACCATTCCTACTTCCGATTCTTACTTGTTCTTCTTACTCTGATTCTCTCTCATTTCAATCCAATTCTCTACCTCTCTCGCTCGCTAGGGTTCTTCTTCATCTCTTTCAGGTAATCCCAATCGTTTCCTCTCCCTTTTTCTATTTTCCCCAAACATTTCATTTCTTTGGGTTAAATTTTAGCGTATTTTTACTAAATCATCTGATATTTGGGACTGCTTTTACCTCTGCAGAGACAGACACCTTCTCTGTCTCTGCTTTGTACCTTGTACCTCCCTCTCCGTATCTACTCCATTGTCTGCCTTTTTTTCTCTTTTCACCTTTTTTTTTTTTCATTTTTACTCTCATCATTTTCCACTGGCCTTCTTAATCTCATCTCCAACTTATAATTGTCTCTCTCTGCTCTTCTTCTCTTTTCTCTCTTCTTATTAGCATATACTTGAGAAGCTGGTTTGGCCATGGAGCCCAATGGGTACAGGAAAGAGAGAAGGAAGGAGCATTTGGGGAGAGTGAATGGTGATGTTGTGGAGAATGATCTTGATCCATGGACTGCATGGGCTTACAAGCCTCGCACCATCTCTCTTCTCCTTATCGGCGCTTGTTTCCTCATGTGAGTCACCATCTTCCTTCTGTTATTCTTCCCCTTTTCCCATTTTTCTTGTAATCCTCAAAAATTGGGTTTTGAATTTGGACTCAGTTGGGCAAGTGGAGCTCTTGATCCTGAAAGCACTACATCTGATGATGTTGTCACATCTGTCAAAAGGTTTCTCCTTTTTTGGCCTAGACCCCATCATGTATTATAGCCTTTTGATACATCAATTTGACACTGCTCTACTATTGTTTGTTCACAGGGGAGTGTGGGCTATGATTGCTGTCTTTCTTGCTTACTCTTTGCTCCAAGCCCCTTCAACGTAATCAGCTTCCTTCTCTTGTGTTCAATTGTAGATTTTCAAAAGGTGATACTTGTGCTGTGTCTTGAATCAATTTTTGGTATTTGCTTTGTGCAGGGTTCTAATTAGGCCACATCCTGCAATCTGGCGATTAGTACATGGAATGGCCGTCATTTACCTTGTTTCACTTACTTTTTTGCTCTTCCAGGTTTCACTTTTTCCTCTGTATGTTACAGTACACTTGCCTATTCCTATGATTATAGTGAACAAACTCTAATATTCACTAAATTGTTTCTTCCAGAGACGTGATGATGCTCGGCAGTTTATGAAGTTTCTCCACCCTGACCTTGGCATCGGTAACTTTTTTTCAGAGTTGTTTTGTTGCTGTTTATTCACCACATTTATGATTGACCATTCTTATTGAGTTTGATCATGTTGCAGAGCTTCCTGAGAGATCATACGGTGCTGATTGTCGTATCTATGTGGCTGATCACCCAACAAACAGGTTTAAAAATCTTTATGTATGGTATCTTCTCAACAACTCCCCCTTTATTTTTCAACAAAGTTGTCTTAGCATTTCTCTTTTCATGTTGGTGGGGCATAACTTTCATATCATCTAAAGGCTTATGCTTTGGTTAACTATTTCTACAGGACACAATTTTTGACGAGTTTTTCTTGGCTCACATCTTTGGATGGTGGGGTAAAGCGATTCTGATCCGGAATCAGCCACTTCTGTGGGTGCTTTCAATTGGTTTTGAGTTATTGGAGGTTGGTTTTTGTCTTCATTTCCCTTATATTTCCTGGTCTTCATTTCCCCTGTGTCACTCACTAATAGTATACATATATTTATGTTTCTCCAGCTTACTTTTCGGCACATGTTACCAAATTTCAACGAGTGCTGGTGGGACAGTATTGTTCTTGATATCTTGATATGCAACTGGTTCGGTATGATTCTTAAATCTTAATCCACCTTGCCATTCGATTTCCGGTGCTTGTAAGATGTTATGAGTAACAGTTTATATTGTTTGATCTTGGTAGGGATATGGGCAGGGATGTATACCGTACGGTACTTCGATGGAAAAACATACGAGTGGGTTGGTATTAGCAGGCAGCCTAACATTATTGGCAAAGTATGTTTTTTTGTTTGACCTCAAGAGTGCATAGACATGGTCCTAGACGTTGTTGTGTGATTGATGAGAGTTTTGAATCTTTTTTCAGGTGAAAAGGACATTGGGGCAGTTCACGCCAGCTCATTGGGATAAAGACGAGTGGCATCCGCTGCAGGGACCTTGGCGTTTTATTCAAGTGCTCACTCTTTGTATCATATTCTTGACCGTGGAGCTGAACACATTCTTTCTTAAGTTTAGCCTGTGGATCCCTCCTCGAAACCCAGTGATTCTCTATAGGCTGATCTTGTGGTGGCTCATAGCGATACCAACAACAAGGGAATACAATTCATATCTTCAAGACCGGTAAGTCTATAGCCGCTGTGATTGTTGGTTGGTTTTAGTTGAGATAAGGATTTATATATAACTGGGAGTTTGGTTGTTCACAGGAAACCTGTGAAAAAAGTGGGATCATTCTGTTGGCTTTCACTGGGGATATGCATAGTGGAACTTCTCATCTGCATCAAGTTTGGAAATGGTAAGTGGTTGCTTACACATTGCTCTGCTTTATATATCTATTTGTTGCTACAGTTTCATTCTGTGGAGAGTCTAAACTTGGTTTTTGGCTGACACATGAACAGGATTGTATCCAACGGAAATGCCATTGTGGGTAGTGACACTATGGGGAAGTGTGGGACTTGGACTTTTAGCCTTCTTGCTGTGTTGGACATGGAAGATCCAGAAGATCCTCGAGAGAAAGAGACGCTAAGCTCATCATTATTGTTGCAGCAGGCGAGAGAGAGTAAGAGAGAGAGGTGAGACAGTCAAATGCCATTGTAGGTTTGGTTATTTGTAAATAGGGAAGGAGAAGAAGAATGTAAATGCAATTTTCTTTAGGGTTAGTTGTGTGATATTTGACATTACAGAGCTTCCATCAATTCTTTTTCATCAAAATTGCTTTCATCTTTGTTTTGCTCCCTCAATCTTACTAGTTACTATGTTAATGGCATCAATAATACTATTACTGGTGTTGATTTGGTTGAACATTCACACCTTTTACATTTAATACACGTTAATGACATGAATTTCATTTTTGAAAAATGATGTTAACGCTAATGACGACGTTATTTCTCCTGCCAATATATTTACACAACATGATAGTGCTTTTACTGACATTACTACTTTTATTTTTTACATGCTACCCTTCAAAGCTGTTGTTGTCTTCTTTTGTTTGGTATGCGACATAAAAGTATCAATAGATGATGCATAAACATGATACGGAGACAGTCGTTGTACATTACATATAAAAAGACCAACATTGGCAGGCTGTCTGAGATAAAAATGCATTCGACTCTTATCCCCCAATTTTTTTATCTTTGTATTATCATCATCTCAATATCAAACGTAATAATTGTTTTTTTATTGAAGATAATGAAAAAGAAAGAATGAAACTGAGATTGGTGGATAGATAATATTAGATTGTGTGACGTGCCGGCCAACATCTCACATGTGTTTTTATCTTTCTTAGGTTTGCAAATGGTAGGTAATTTGGCATCTTAGACGACAATGTTGACCATCTATCATCACTCTTCATCAAACATCATATTTTTTTAAATTCCAACTTCCTTAAAAGCCAAAAAGATGTTGTCAGAGAATATGTCCTTTATTAGGGGAATCTTGGGAGGTTTGGTTTCTCTGGTCTCTTTAATGGGCTTTGGGCTTTTAATTATTCTAAGTGGCGTGGGCCTAAATATTGTATTTGCCCAGACGAAAAACAGGCAATGAAATGAATCTAGAGACATCTAAAGACTGACTCAAACAACAATCTGTGTAGGGTTCTTCCTTCTGGTCTCGATCTCCTCTCTCACTCAGGTATCGCCAAATTCCCCTTTTATTTCATTGGATTGGATCTTCTTCAAATCTTTCGATTGCGCCATTTCTTAGATCTTCCTTCAATTTGTTGATATCGTCGTCCCACGAGTCAATCGGTTCTGTTTTCTGACGCTAATCTCATTTCTGTCTCGCAGTTTGCAGCTTTACGATTGACTTTCGCCATGTAAGTTTATTCTTTCAGCTCGATTCCTTCATTTTTCTTATCAATCTTCAATCTCCGCATCATATTGAGTGGATCGATCTCGTGTAGTCTTTCGTATTCATACGTCTCTATTGTGCTCCATAGTGTTCATATGTAGTGAATCGTCGTCTTATTGTGCTCCATAGTGTGTATTGATCGGTCCATGATGATCTAGATATAGTGATAATGCTAATCTGCCCATTTCTTCATCCAGATGTGATCCTTTATTAGTTTTTTGGTCACTATTCAGTTTGATTCGTTCCATTTTTCTGGCTTATGGTTTTGCATCATATAGACCAAAGCTTTACTTTGTAAGAATGGCTTTCTGTCAACATATTATTTTCTTTCCAGTCTTAACGATCGTAGTGACAATTCTTGTATGCCATAACACGGGTTTTGATGATGTCTCTCATCCTCGATGGATAGGTACGGGGATGATTTAATGGTTTTTTGTTCTATATTTTTTGATTATTTCAGGGCAGATGAAGAAGTTGTTGATCCAAAGAAGTACCTTGAGGAATCTTGCAAACCAAAATGTGTGAAGCCACTCCTCGAATATCAGGTGATTTGAAGAGCAAATTGATGTTGTGACAATATATCAAAATGTGTGATAAATGTTCACTGATACAAGTCTTGTTGTGGTTCTCAGGCGTGTGTGAAGAGAATCCAAGGTGATGACTCTGGCCACAAGCATTGCACTGGGCAGTATTTCGACTACTGGCACTGCATTGACAAATGCGTAAGTAGTTTTTACAGTTTTGCTTTTGCTATTCACATCTTCCTTTTGACAATTTGATACTGATATGGAAACTGGATTTTTGGATCTTCAGGTTGCTCCCAAGCTTTTTACAAAACTGAAATGAAAAAGAGGTGAAGGTGAAGATGTCATCAGCTTGAGTCTGCTTCATGTGCTTTGAAGGGATGTATAAAACGCAGTGGATCTTGAACTTTTCTTTTTTGTTTAACTGCAAACCTTAATGCCAAATGGCTGTTGCTTCTCGGTTTTGTTTCTATCGCAAGTTGCGGTTTACATTTTTTTTTTGCTACAGACGTTGCTCTTTTGCTCTACTTTAAGTAATTGCATACCTAATAACACATGTCCCTTTTGCTGGTCTTATTGATTTTGACAATGCGTTGAACAATTCACAATGCTTTGGAGTATCAATAAAGATAGATATCAAGCCTCCGCAACGAATAGATATCCATTATGACTCGTTTGAAAATTCTTGGTCTTCTACAGTCCGTCTCTTTGGTAAAGTCACATCCCAATTGTGGCTAAGCGACTGTTTTTGTTTTCTGTTTTATTTGTAAGTGAAAGAAGAGAGACAAGTCATTATTCAGCAGCCGCTTGTGAAGGAAGGACAGTTTGGAAGAGTGTGAGATGTATGGCCCATGGAGGCTGCGTTTACCGAACCTAATAGTTTTCATGTCATGACATTTCTCCCTTCCTAATAGTTACACACTGCAACAATAATGTAGATTCTCCAATCTCACCCTTTATTTAAGGGTTGGGTTTAAAACGAGTCTATAACCATAGCATCACAATAGCCATGAACGGTGGAGACGGTCCTTCTAGCTATGCTCGCAACTCTTCCTATCAGGTTTCTATATACATCACTCTTCTTCCACTAACTTTTTCTGTAAGCATACCAACATAACATGTTATACTTGTGTGTGTGCTCGTCAGAGGGGAGCCATTGACGCTGCTGAATCACTCCTTAGGAAGGAGATCCACAAGAGACTCGACCTCACAAACCATTCTTTCTCTTCTTCTTTTACAATCGCGGATTTTGGATGCTCCTCTGGCCCCAACACCATTCTTGCTGTAGACATCATCATCCAAGCCCTCCACCACAAGTTCAGCTCTTCTCTCCCTAATGTTAAAAGCACCCCTGAGTTTCAAGTCTTCTTCAACGACCTCTCACACACTGATTTCAATGCACTTTTGCTTTGCTCCCTACTCAACTCCCTTACTTCGTTGCAGGTCCAATACTTTACTTACTTTAAATTGGCTTAAGTAAGTACTCCGCTTACTATTACATAGGTCCATTGCTTGCAGGTGTCCCCGGCTCTTTCTATGGGAACTTGTTTTCTAAGGCATATCTCAACTTGGCCTACTCCTCTTGTGCCCTCTGTTGGCTCTCCGACTTGCCAACCGAGCTAAGTGACGCAACCTCTCTTGCTTACAACAGAGGCTAAGATTCACTACACAGGATCATCAGCAGAGGTTGCGCAAGCCTACTCCTGTCAGTTCGACAAGGATATCAAGTCATTTCTGCGTGCCAGGTCACATGAGCTTGTAGAAGACGGGTTGATGGCACTGATCGTGCCTGGTGTACCAGATGGGTTTCTCGATTCTCAGTGTTCAACGGGATCTGAGTTTGATCTGTTGGGCTCATGCCTCATGGACCTGGCCAGAGAGGTACTTGGTGGTTTACCTGAATAAAGAAGAACGCATGACATATTAAAATGACCTTAAAACACTTGACTGCAGGGAAGAATAAAGGAAGAGGACGTAGACAGTTTCAACCTGCCCATATATTACACAACTCCAAAGGAACTTGAAGACATTATCAGAAGCAACAGAGAGTTGAAAATCGATAAAATGGAGATACTTGAGGGAATGGACGCACATGACACCATGCCTGACCTCAACTCGAGGGTTCTGTACCTTAGAGCGGCGCTGGATGGTCTCATTCGCACCCACTTTGGCCACCAAATACTCGATGACCTGTTTGATCGCTACTCCCTCAAACTTGCTCATTCGTCTTTCATCCTCAATCCTCAAACACACAAATCCATCATGATCTTTACCCTTCTCACTCGATGTTGATATATGTTTTCTCAAATTTCAATCAATAAGCAAGGATTTGCCTTATTTATATATGAATATTGTTCTTTACAAAACTCCCATCCATCACATGATTCACATGTCTTCACTTTAAATAAACAAACAGTTCAAAGAATTTGAGTCACTATTAAGTAATATTTCAATTTCATTCAAGAAACACGTAAAAGAGCTAGATATATATCCCATCGAGTACTCACAGGAAACACAACAATAAGAACAATAACACAACAGTTTATTGCTTCCAAGGTACAACTCACTGCCTGTAGTATCCGCCGCCTTGGTGAGGTGGAGGGTACGGGTTCTGGGCGGTGTATGGAGGCCGAGGCTGCTGGCCCTGAGGATCATAGTAGGAGCCTTGTTGCCATGACGGATGAGGCTGTTGCGGGGACTGAGGAGGGTATGGTTGTGGCGCCTGGCCATGAGGTGTGTGGTATGGGGGAGGTGGACCGTAGGGTGGGACAGTGTAGCCAGGCCTTGAATGTTGCTCAGGCGGTCTGTAGTATGGTGCTTGTTGGTGAGGGTGAGATTGGTTCTGTGTCTCTGGAGGAGGAGGAGGCGAACTTGAAGCCCTTTGCTGATGCACAGATGGGTATGGACCGGAGCTTCTATGATCCTGAAAACTCAGACCGGACATTTGCCGTTGCACATCTTCAATCATTTCTCTGCACTGGATACTCCTTGTCATCACAAAATCACTGCACTGCTGCTTCACGTTCGTGATTGCATCCTATTGAGACAAACAAATGAAGCTTTAAAATTTAGAATCGAGGAGCCATCACAGACAAGTGACAAAGCTTAGACAGTAAAAAGCTTGAAACTATTTAAAGGAAAGAAACTAACTTGCAGAGTGACATAGAACTTCAAGCCCTCATTGATGTTCTCCTTGATCTCTCGGTATTTGATTATGGCAGCTTGAATCTGCTTGTAGCACTTCTCCCTGGATGCTGAAGAACCAGAAAACACAGAAATCTAATACGTGGTTGCATAATTACTTCAAAATCGAATACTAAACACAAACTAGATTAATCCAATCATATTTCTTATGAGAGTTCATGCAAGACAGAAGCTGGTTGCTTACCTTTATAATCTTCAAGATTGAAAAGTCTTGAGAACTCTTCGTTTTGAGCCTATAACCAAAGAAAGGAACCCATTAAAGAGCAGTCAGTTTCTACCCGCAGTGAAACATGATCAGTCCAGTTCCAATAGAAGCTAGCAACAGTTAATTTGCTTGGATATTGATTACATTCACCATAATGAAATAATGAAGTATCAATACTAGGCTGGACAAAAGAGGTATACCTGAATTTGCATCAACAATTGCTCTTGAACTTCAATGTTTTGGGAAATGTCTTCACAGATGTGATCATACTTTGATATCTCTCTCCTGAACATATCTTCATACGAACCTGTGATTGTCATCAGCTTTGGCAGTATGTCATCCTAAAACCAAGTAAGCAAAAGCCTAATGAGTCTTCTGACTCCAGTATCATAAAATAATCAAGAACGACAACGATGGCCAATAAATAGAAAGATATTACTTTTCTTTTCATATCTTTGAGCATGTCTTCAAGACTTGCCCGCTGAGCACCGAGATTTTCCAGCTGCCTCTGCAAAAGGGAAGCCAAAACTGTGAGAACAATGATTCGTGAAAGCACTGTTCAAAACCCTCCAAAAGTATATACGCGCAGCTTCCAAAAGAGAGAGGGAATACCAGACTCTGCTTCAGAGTTCCCACGATAGCATCCTCTGTTGCATCCAGAGACATTATTGGCCTAGCTAGAGTTGGGACGGCAGACTCTATCTGATGATCAAAACAGAAAACCACAACGTTATGAATTAGCATAACCGATATGAGTGTGCTATAGCTGAACCAAGTGTGTGAATTGAAATTCAGGTACTAGGATAACCCGAAATGTATATCCCTAAGGGACAACTTCCGGGCGCAGTTTGAGACGCAACAGGAGAAACACAACTAGCATGCACAAAAAATAGGAAGTACATACCGGCCGTTGATCAAGAATTGACATGAGGGCATAATTATCTCTCACGGATCGCTCAATCTTCACATCACTTTCTCCAGCTTGTTTCAAATTGGCTGCAAACCGATGTAACCTATCCTGCAAGTTCTTTGTCAGTGTGCTAGACTGAGGCCTAGTCCACCGAGTCCCGAATTGGCTTCTGAACTGAGCGTCTTCAGTTGCTTCCTTCTGCAAAATCTCTTCGGTGTACACCAACAGTTCATGATTAACCCTCTTCAAATCTGTAAGTTGCTGAATTTCAGCTTCCAAGCCAGCTGGACCCCCACTGATCTGAACAGCTTCTACATCTTCTTTCAAATCAGCAGGAAGAGTTGAATTACCATCCACAGCAATAATAGACTCTGGAAGATCCATCTCTTTGAGCCTAACTCGAGTTAGTTCGCTTGCTTGCTGTAATCTCTCAGCCTGAGTCCTAATCACATCATCGACCATCTCAGTGTACCTAGAGAGAGCCTTTGCGCTGCTGTCTGGAACAAGAATTGCAAACATCTTCTCCTTGCTCGCATCCAATATCTCAGTCATATTCATTGGCTTAACCATTGAGAAAGTGGGAAGTGGAGACAGAGAAGCAGGAGGAGGAACTCTCATGAGGTACACTCTGTCGTTTTCCTTGACAGCCCTATCCAGATTGCAATTAATGCTCGCCTCTAGTTTGTTCAACGCTTCCAAAAGCTGAGGAGGAGACCCCCTTGAAGACTTCTTTGCTTCTGCCAAACGGCTGCTCCCGCTCCTGAGCCGTGCGATCTCTTCTGCAATTTCCTCTTTCTCGTGCAGCTCTATTCCATACCTATAACAAGCTTCACTATAGAAGAGTGCTGCTTTCAGCTGCACATGAGAAATCCAGCCTTTCTCAAAATGATCCTTCAACGGCGCAGCGGTTAGCGCAGCCAAAGCTTCCTCGTAGTATATACCAACCTGATTGCAAGCAAACAAAAAGTGCATAATTCAATCCACAAAGTTCAGTAAAACAGATGCTCTACCAAAAACTAAGGAAGATTGTATAATCAATCCGTGTTTGAAGAATCTATTGAATCAATTATAAGAAATGGAAGCGTGATGGGACACTAACCTGCCTAGAAATCTTAGCACAAACACCAGGAGTGCTTCCTTTGGCAATGGTGTTTTCAAAGACGCATTCCTGAGCCTGCGCCAGCATAAGCCGCTCCAACATTCCCACGCACTCCGCCGAGACGTCGACGGTGGTGCTGCTCTGCCCGATCGATGCCTTAGTGGACTCGTTGTCCTTCAAGTAAGCGAACGCTCCCGCTGCGGCGATGAACGCATGCGAAGCCTGACGACGCCCATCAACGGTTGTGCGATCATGACCGAGCCCAATCTGGCTGTAATTAGCGCCGAGATTGAAGAGCACGGATGCTTTCTCCAGATGAATGTTCTGCTGAGTAGCTTTGTGCTTTGGCTTGAAGGCGTCGTACCATAGGAAAGAGACGGCGTTGACGTGGTGCTTCTCTGGGGAGATTGGAAATCGCGTCTCCACAAGGCAGAGGGCTTTGTAATAGGAGATGAGAAGGTCTCGCCGGGCTGAGGGAGACGGATCGGGGATGCGTTCCACATCGGAGCGGAGTTGCTTCAGGTTCTCGAGATCGTCTTCCAGAAGCTGAGCCTCGCGCTCGGAGTAGGTGAAAGTAACGTAGTTGCGGAGAGGACGGTAGAGATCGACGGAGCTAGCCTTCTTCTCGTGAATGGCGAGCATCAGATTAGATAGCGCCGAAGAAGCCATGGCGGATCAAAAATCAATAATCCCCTTTTGATCGCTATTCCGAATTTTCTCTTTTCTTCGATTTTCGGTTTCTTTGATCCTTATTGACTAAGGATCGATCGTGAAGGAGACGGCACTAAGTCCTGTTATTTTGTATGGAAACGGCGAGTAGTCCTATAGGAGTCGATGACTCTCGAGCCAAGTAAATGAGACAATGATGTTGTGTAGAAAATCGCCAAATTAGATATTTTTAAATAATAAATTGGAATGCACATTTGTATGCAAAGAATTTTCATTTTCATCATCACCATGATATACCACCCCTGAAAAAATTTCGAACTATGGAACTTTTCCTGTTTATTCGTTACCATTTCAATGCTTTAACCTACAGTACAAGTGTCATTCTCAATACTTTTTCGCATACACCTTTTTCTGGTTGGTGTATGTACCAATTTATTATCAAAACTAAGAGAAGAACACATATCAAACTGGAATGTGGTTATGGACATTAACAGTATCAATCATTAGATAAATGTTGTGGTGACAATCAACACAGTATTATTTATCTCAAAGGGATTACAAAAATCTGTGTTTATGAATTAGATGGCCTTTAAAAGAGAATTTTGGCAACAAATGAATAATACTATGATGAAACAATACAAGTTACGATAATACAAGAAATATATCTGTCAAAAGTTTTTGAGCAACTTCTCATTTGAGACTCCATCGGCTACAAGAATTGTGGTTATCTCCTGCAACAACACAAATCGAACAGCAACGATAAAGATACACACATCTTCTACAACATTTTAGTTTCCCAGCAACAAAAGAGTGCACATACCTCAGCCATTTGTTTCTGTCCGCACAGCACCACTCCTGTGGCTGCGGGATCTGAAACTTGTTTAGCCCTAGCAAAAGCAGCCTACACAACACATGATGATGTATATATAAGTTTTGATCCATCTTGAGTTACAAACACACTTGATTAAAGAGCAAGTTTCTCAGTCTCACCTGCACATATCCCGTTTCCCCTTTCCACCCATCATCTGGCTGTGATAGTACCGGCACAACTTTGACACCCGATGATTCCCACTCTTTAAACTTCTCCTACAAAATCGAGAGTGTTTTCTTAGGTAAGTTCCAGAGCAAGAGCTAGGCACTGCGCTTATCATCACAAGATTTTTTCTACAATTCAACTGCAGATATATCTATCTAGTGTGACATCTTGAATTGCAAAACAACTGAGAGAAAGCACCAAACCTGATAAGCCATTCTTTTCAGGTTCCTTGCACCGTAATAGAGTCTAACATCAGATCTTCTATCAGCGCCAAATCCTGTTTCGATTAGCGAGCGGATGGGACTGCACAGAAAAGAACATGAGAGATTACATTCCGAGAGGTCAAGTGAAGACAGTTACTTAGTCCCTATGACCCTATCACTATCCCTAGACATTGTAGATTGGACCAGGCCCAGAACAACAAAGAGAAACAGCTATGTCTCGATATTTAGATCAACACACACAGCAGAAAAGCCACATAAAAAGGTCCATGACACCTTCCAAAGAGACTGGATAGATTAAATTCATATTCAACTACCCAAGTATGGTCTAGTTTCCTTGCAAATCAGATATAGTTTCAGCTGTATCAACAGCAGGGACCTACCAAACTTTCGAGAGCCAGTGTAATTAAAGCAAGTGAGCTAACTTAACATTGCCTCTATCATCAGTAACTAATGATTTGAGCTAACTTAACTATTAAACGAACATGCCCTAAATAAACCAACTTCCAGATACTGACTTCAAAAGCGTTGGATCTGGATAATACTCTGCAACGTAACCTTGGAACTAAGGTGATTGAATATCAGCTAATAAGGAGGTATAAGACTACTTAAAGCAATCGGACAAAGCCCCACCTAATTCCAGATCCAGTGGCGAAAATCAAAACCGTCGGGAATTGCTCGGGAGGATCAATCTGATCCATGTCGAAGCCATTACCCATCACAGGGCTAAGCTCAACGGTCTCCCCTTTCTTCAACCCACAGAGAATCTCCGCGGTGGATCCAGCGATGCTCTTCACCAAAAACTCGAACGCACCACGAGCAACCGCGAAGGAAGGAGGAGAAGCGATTGCCAGAAACGAAGGCTTCTCGACATCAGGAACACGGAGCTGAAGATACTGACCGGGTCGCGTGTACGAGGCTACGAGATCGGGAGCGTTGGAAATGTCGATCGAGATGTGGAAAAGCGATTCGGCGGCCGATTCGATGAGAGAGAGAGGGGCTGGTGTCCAGAGGGTGGCGTCCTGGCGTACGGCGGCGGCGGAGACGACGGAGGCGACGCGGCTATTGCGGGAGAAGCGGAGTTGGCGGGTAAGGGGGAGCCGGCGCAGGATAAACATGGGGGAGAGGGAGTGACTAAAGTGCGCATGGGTGACACAAGGCGCGAAAGGAAGAGTAGACATGGTTGGAGAGTTTTGGCTTTTGGGCTATTTGACCGTCAAATTTAGCCGGCGGTAGAAAAGGGCGGCCCGATTGGTTCGGTGACACGAAGGAGTGTTGTCTCGAAACACCTAATCTGCAGTCATGTGTGTTTGCCACGTGGACGCTCAAGATATCGTCTACTATCTTGTTCACAACCACACACTTGTGGAAATGTTGTTTCTGCTGTGAAGGTAACAAAAACAAACAATAATCAACTTTGAAGAATAGCTTCAATTTCCTTTTGTTACCTTTTGGAGAAGAGTCCAAGAAAACTTACCAGCTTCATATCCATTTCCTATATCGTACACAATTTCCTTTTGTTACCTTTAGGAGAAGAGTCCAAGAAGTCACAAAATCATGGAATTATTACAAAACATTTTCGTCCAATCAATGGAGTGGGACAACAGTAAAATACAAATTAGTACGCAAAAAGAGTGTGGAAAGTAGTGAAAAGGTCAAAAAAACATTGGTGAAAAGGAGGAGGAACACGAATTTGAGTCAAACAAAGCCCTTGTTATACAATATATAGTCTGTAGACTTTTAAAAAAAAAACTTTAGACATGATCTGATAAATAACTTTAGACATGCATATTAATGTCTGTAACATTACAAAAGTTACTACTAGGATGACGAAACAGAACTGCAGAGGAATATGATGTGTCGAAAACAAATATTCTGTACATTGAAAGATTAAAGACGAAAGCGCAATATATTTATTGCTTATTGGGTTTAGGAAAATCATTTAATGGAGACAATAGACATGCACATTTGCAAGCTGTAACAACATAATCCACCGCCTTGGTTGACCCTCTCAGGCTTTCACGGTCACCACTCATCAATCATAACTCAAAACTTTAACGTTTTTGTACAGCACAAACTCTTTCTCTCTCCCTCTCTCCCTCTCTCCGGCTAGGCTGTTCCTTGTTCACCATGGCGGACGCAGAGAATAACACCAAGGTTAGCTTGCTTCTGCCGGTAGACAGAGTCGAGAAATTCACATGGAGAGATCTGCGAGACGGATCATTCACCGAAGAACTCAAGCGGATCATCTGCTTCGCTGCTCCTATGGCGGCTGTGGTCATCGCTCAATTCATGTTACAGATCATCTCAATGGTCATGGTTGGTCACCTCGGAAACCTCGCTCTCGCCAGCGCCTCTCTCGCCTCCTCCTTCTGCAACGTCACCGGCTTCAGCTTCATCGTATGTTTTCTTTCTTCCTCTAAATTAATACACTCCTCATGGAAATTTCATCTCCTCATAACTCTTCTGTTACTGTTTTGCCTTTGGTGGTTGTTAGATAGGATTGTCATTTGCGTTAGATACTCTGAGCGGTCAAGCTTATGGAGCCAAGCTATATAAAAAGCTAGGTGTTCAGTTATACACAGCTATGTTCTGTCTTACACTAGTGTGTCTCCCTCTCTCTGCCATATGGTTCAACATGGAGAAGCTTCTTGTGTTCCTTGGCCAAGACCACTCTATTGCAAAAGAAGCCGGAAGATATGCTGCTTGGCTCATCCCTGGATTGTTCTCTTACGCAATTCTTGCACCGCTCACTCGCTACTTCCAAAACCAGAGCTTGATCAAACCTCTCTTCATTACCTCTTGTTTTGTGATCGCTCTCCACGTTCCTTTCTGCTGGCTTTTGGTTTACAAGTCAGGGCTTGGTGATGTTGGAGGAGCCTTGGCTCTCGGTTTGTCAAACTGGCTCTATGCCATTGTTCTTGGTTCTATCATGTTCTTCTCCTCCGCCTGTGCTGAGACACGTGCGCCACTCTCAATGGAGATATTCCAAGGCATTGGAGAGTTCTTCAGATACGCTCTTCCTTCTGCTGCTATGATTTGGTACTTGACTTCACTTTTCTATGTGCCTTGTCACTTCTCATTGCCTCCACATTTTTGTTGTTGTTATAAACTTATAGTCTCTGTTTATGTGTTGCAGCCTGGAGTGGTGGTCATATGAGCTCATTATATTACTCTCTGGTCTCTTACCAAACCCACAACTTGAGACTTCTGTGCTCGCTGTCTGGTAACTCCCACTTGCATCTACATTTCAATTTCTTGTCACAATCTTGAAATTCCCAAGCTTACTTAATATTACTCGATCTGTGGGCAGTCTCCAAACAGTTGGGGCAATCTATTCAATACCACTTGCGGTTGCGACTGCAGCAAGGTTTGAGCTTTACTCAGTGACTATAGAAGCACACTTAATGAATCATATGGTTTACACATGTTCATAAGCGGCTGTTTTTCTTGTGCAGCACAAGAATATCAAATGAATTAGGTGCTGGAAACTCTAGAGCAGCACATATGGTGGTCTACGCAGCAATGTCTGTTGCCCTATTGGAGTCACTGATAGTGAGTGCGTCTCTATTCGTTGGCAGGAACGCTTTCGGTTATGTTTTCAGCAGTGACAAGGAAACCGTAGACTATGTTGCAAAGATGGCTCCGTTGGTCTGTATTTCTCTCATACTGGACGGTTTACAAGGAGTTCTCTCAGGTCCTATTTCTCTACTCATATACAAATACTCTGTTATTCCACATAGTGCAACTACCAAGTGCTTCTCCTAACAGTTGATAAATGGTTAGCAGGAATTGCAAGGGGATGTGGATGGCAACATATGGGGGCTTACATCAATTTAGGATCTTTCTATCTCTGGGGGATACCTTTTGCAGCAACTTTAGCCTTCTGGGCTGATCTGAAAGGTGTTGGCCTTTGGATTGGCATACAAGCTGGTGCAATTCTCCAAACTTTTCTGCTTGGTCTTTTCACCGGATGCACAGACTGGGAAAACCAGGTCCTTTCCTTTTTCTTTGCTATCTTTTTTCTTCATGACTTGTTTCTATTGTGTAATCAACATATAAATATTCAACTGGATGCATATTTTGATCTCTAGGCCCTTGAAGCGAGGAAGCGAATGGCTTTAGCCTAGAGCACTTACTGGATCAGATCTCCGCATCTAAAGATAACAGAGATCATACGTTCCTCAGGTTTTACCATTTTGGTAGCTGTATCTTCTTACTCTTGGACTGAAGTGGTAATAATGAGTCTTTTTGTAGAGTGATACTGCATAGTACAGTTTTCAACATCCCTCATCAATCGTTGTTTCCATCAAGCTTTATTTTCTGGTTGTTTTTTCGTTTGAAGTGGAGAAAAATGTTACCAATCGCTCTGAATTATGATTGACCTTGTAAGTTAGACGACGTTGCTTTAAAATCAAATCTGTTACACTTTAGTAAGCGCGGGGAAACTAAAGCCCAAACATTACTCGCCAGTAACAGACTATAAAAGCTCCCAAGATTCGCTTCTCTTTCCTCTACAACAAACTCACAACCGCTTTTACTTGCTTCTTCCATATCTTCTCTCTCTCTCTCTCTCTACCTCAGAGGTCACAACAATGGCGGCGATCTCATTCTCGTTTGCTTGTTTCAGAGCCATCTTTCTCGGTGCGTTGATCATCATCTGCCTTGCTCATCCTTCCGCCGGAGTTCCTTTGGAAGAACTGGAAAGAGCCCTCACAGTCCTCCGCGTCAGAGGCCGAGCTCTCTTCGCCAACGCCATCATCACCTCCGATCTGCTCTTCGATCTACTCGACGTCGAGTCCCTCACACTCTTCGGCCCAACCGATTCCATGCTCTTCGATCTCGACATGACTCATTCTCTTTCCTTCTACGTTTCCACGCTCCGCCTCCACTCCGTTCCCGTCCGCCTCCCGTTTTCCGATCTCCGATCACTCCCCAACGACTCCTCTCTCCCAACGCTCCTTCCCAATCACCATCTCGTCCTCACCAAGTCGTCTTCCTCCAACGACTCCATTTATCTCGACGGTGTCCACCTTCTCCTTCCTGGTTTGTTCTATGGACCACATCTTGCCGTTCACGGTCTCGCCGATCTTCTTTCCCTCACCGCCAACACCGCCTCTTTGGCTTCCCGCCGTTCCGCTCCTTTGCCTCCCTTGGTGGATCCGCCGGCAGAGTCACCGTGGTTCGTGGATTCAAGATTTTCACCGGCGCCAGAGCCTTACGTCTCTTTTCTAGGTGTTTCACCAGCAGAATCGCCGAGAGTTGAGGAAGAAGTTTCACCATCGCCGTGGAGAGAAGACATGATCGTAGGCGATGAAGGAGGTCCGTTAGATTGGAGGACTAACCACTTTTGATGCACACGTGTCGCAATCTGGGCAATGGTGATTTAGCTGTAGATGATTTCTTCTAAAGACTAGAGAGTCCTTTCTTTTTGATTGAAAATTTGACATTGTATCTGCTGAATTTCAAAGCGTTTGATTGTGAGTCAATTCCTGGTTTAGCTCGAATCGATTTCCCTGGCGCTACCATCGAAACTTGTTAGAAATTTGAAATACAATGTGCTCATGATTTTACCACTGAATCAATGTCACTAGTATTAGTAGATATATAAATGAGAACAGTACAAACGCAATTCTTTCCTACAAATAACCATATAGTTCTGCAAAATAGATTGATCCACTTATCTAACTCGCATAACTCCAACAAAGCTCATCAAGAGAACAAACACACTAAAGACTTGACGACCCTAAAGCTTAATCTCGCCTTCCACTGCTTCTGCCATTTCCTTACTGTCCTCTTCCAATAAATCATCCATATTTATTTCATCCTCTCCTCCATTGATATCCTCTACTTCATCTTCTTCCTCTTCCTCTCCTCGTCCATGTAGCTTCCTTTTCTTTGGCCCATGCTCCATCTGATGCGTCTCTAATTCCTTATCCATTGTTTCCTGCAGGTTCATAGCCTCGTTGTTCACTTTCCTCGCCTTCCTTGCGTTTTGCCTCCTCTCCAGCTCCTTCTCTACATTACCCAGATACTGCTCTTCTATCTCCTTTTGATACTCACTAACTTCTTGTCTCCTTGCGGTCTTCCATTCTGAGAACGTCTGCACACACACATCACCAGTCACATATCAATATCCCATAGCATTTGCATGTCTTAACACATTTTCATTCACAAAACTAAACCTTACCTGCTCTTTCTGTTTCTCTACTTCAGTTGTATCTTCTTCCAAAGGCTTCGCTAGTGCATAGTATATCCGTGGCTCTGCTTTAGTCCTGAAACAGCCGTCCACAAGTAATCAAATAAATTAAGTTTTCACAGAAACCTATATATCAGCTACCAATTTCTACCTATAGCAGGCCATGTACCAACACAAATTGCCTTGCACATCAACATTTGTATGCACGTGAATGGAAACTTAGCTTTGCTTCTATAAAATTGTGAATATGCACACTTTGGACCGAAATTAAAAATAACCTGCAAACGGAATACAAGGAGAACTCATCATTAAGACTCATCATGCAGAGCAAGTAAGTGTGCGCTATGGAATTAAAAACAGCATCTCAGCACTACCTTATAAAGTTGCTAAGTTTTTTCTGGTGCTCACTCCACTGAAGGAATAGCAATTCCAGCTTCTTTTGTTCTGCTTTAGCAGCAACACGAGCTCGAAGAGTCTGGTTGACAAGTTAAATTGTGTATGTCAGATCACTAGTGCACACGAATGCCTTTAGGAATAGTATGTAAAAGAGAATAAACAGTAGCTGGCTTGCTTACAAGATCTCTTCTCCTCTTTTCAGTCATATTTTCACGCTCTTGCAGCCTCAGTTGTTCACTTTCTTCACGAGCCTTTTCCTCAGCCTATACAAGTGTGAGCGATACAGTGTAGAAACACCATTAATGCTTATAGTAATGAAGTTAACAAATAAGCGCACGCACTCCTAACTAGACATATAATGATAACTACACCTAACATTGTTATTGTCTTTGAAATCCAAATCAAAGGGCAAGAAGACCCAACTCCCAAAATATAAATCATAGCTAAATAGATTTGTGTTCCTCTACAATGCTACCTAAGACAAAAGAAACTGAAGGAAGATGATGCCTAGGATAGGAGATGAAAATTACCAAATCCAAGTACAATAAAGCGAAGGTTCTCTCAGTAAGCAGAAACATCTTTCTAAACTATCTCATATCATGTATTTTTATTCACGAAACAAGACATGGGAATATGAAGCGTGTGCTTTACCCTTTTTAGAGCAGCGGACCGTCGGGCGTATGCATCTGTTCCAGAAAGCTGCTCATCTTCTTTTCTGAAACTCTGAAGAAGGGGAAAAGTATGTTAACAATTTGAGAATACAAAAACTTGAATAAAGAAAAATACATCACATGGATCTATGTCCATGTACCTCCAAAGTCCCTAGAAGATTCCCCATCATTCTTCTGTTCCTATTAAACAGATTAGGATCCTCGTTCCTACGCAAAACCCTTGGTCCAGGATCCGGCATTGCAACAGCTTCAAAACCCTGATAGAGAGCACATGGACGACGAGCATTGAGAAAACATTCGCAATGTAAAAAGAGGATTTAAGATTGATTACCTTGTTGGTCCCTCTTCGTTCGGCATCCCTCTGAGACCAACTTCCACGATGCTGACCATATAGCTTTTTCTCAGATTGATCAGATTTCCCGTTTCCAGCAACTGATGAAACCTTGTTGTCGTCGCCATTATCATCTGGCATTTCTTCATCCTTACTAACCTCTTCACCTCCGACCTAAAGTATCCCGATAGAGATTAAGGAAATCACTTTTTAGTGAGAATGCATTACTTTTCTGGACAAGAATTTCTTCAGATACCTTAACAACGGCGGAAGACAATCTCCGTTTGGCAGGAGGCTCATCTTCTACGTCATTCCTCTCCGCCTACAAACATACACAAAAACCCGATAATCAATTAACGCAATTTCTTTCATCTCAAAGGATAGAAATTGAGAGATAGAAAAAAAAAAAAGCGAAGAGGAAATTACAGGTCGATTAAAGCCTCTACGGGCTTGGTTTCGAGGAGCAGCGCCTGATAAGCCTCCCCGTCGGAGTCCACGTGGGTCACGAAGCCTCTCCGTAATCTGATTAAGATACAGAATAAACCATCGCCGTCAAGCAGAGATTCATTAACTGAGATTGAGATTGAGGTGGAGATAGTACCTCACGCTGCTGACGGTGAAGCTCATCGATCTCATGCCGTAGCTCATCGGCGGTCTTTTCCATGGCGGTGTCTCCCATCGTCGTCGCTGCCTAAGAAAAATCAATCGATCGAAACCCTTCAACACATGACCCTGGAGAAGGAACTAAATCTCTATATGGGCTTAACAAAGGCTTACTTCAGTATCTCTAGGACCGCAATTTCGGCCTTATAGGCGGTCAGAGTTATAATGGGGAAAAGGCATTAAAGGAATTAAATTTCAAAAAGGTAAAAAACTCAGTAACAGAGAGTCTGAGATGTTAATTTCTGAGATGCAAAGTACTGTAAAAGTCAATTAGAAGAATAGTCAGAGTTCGTACTAGTATGCTTTATACGATATGTTTCATACTTTGTTTGTTGCAAAGTTCTAATTTTGTTGTCTGCTTGGTTTTTCTCAAAGAGTGAAAGAGTTTTGCCAGAAATCCCAATTTTCCGAGCAATCATCATGTGCATAAACTTATTATTGCATGTTTCAGTATATAACATTTAAGAAGAGAAAAAAAAAGGGAACAAATGTTTCACATAAAGAAAAGAAAAACAGATCGGATGGTTATCTAGTCTGGAAGTTGAGAGTCCTAATGCAAAAGGCGAAGACAAAGGCAAAGAAGACAGTAAATCCAACAAGAACGCCAGCGACAGGTCCCATGAACTCTGATTCAAAACCATATTGGTTTTTAATGTATTGCTTCACAGTGAGGTCAGCTGGACCACCAACTTGAAAGATGAGAGTATCCACGTCACCGTACTGAGAAGTGATCAAACCGTATATGCTCCAAGCGACAGGGCAGATCCAGTAATACCAAACCCACCACTTTGGAATCTGCGGTCTAGGGATGATGAAGCCAGAGAAGAGATTAAAGATACCATAGAACGCAGACGCAAAGATCGAAGCAACTTGCTGGTTAGGCGTGAGAGAGACAGTCATCATTCCATAGTAAGTCCAGTAGAGGAAAGAGAAGTAGTTGATGAAGAGGAACCAAAAGAACTTTGAAGCTTTCCATTCGAATCCAACCATAGCGTAGACGATGATCGAGTAGTAAGCGGTCTGGATCAACACATATGGTAGCTCGCAAGTCACTTGAGAGATGGCGTAAGGTAAAGCTGAGTACATGCCAGCTGCTTTTTCTCTGTAGAACACTGTTCTTTCCACTGCTACAAGTGGTTGCACTGTTGAGCAGTTGTTTACTCCGACGAATAAAACCGCTGCGTAGATCGCTCCGACCACCATCGTCAGGTCTTGTACGTTTGATCTCTTGCCTCCGATTTGCCAGAAGACGGTACCGATCATGAGAGCTGTTGCTAATGTGAAGATGAAACGGACTACGTTGTAGTCAGGAGATCTCCAGTAAGTCCACCACTGCTTCCACAGACATGACTTGAATTGTCCCCACGTGTTTTGAGAAAACTGCGTCGCGAAGTAGAGATCAGACGCTCCTTCCGGTGGCACGCTCAGTTCTTGAACCAGCTTCTTGTTTCGCCTGTGTTCATCAAGAATTCATATTAGATCAAGAATCATCATATACATATTAAGTTATACTGTGTTTGACAACTTACTGGCATAAAGAAGAAGACTTGTAAAGCTCAGCGAAGTCAACTCCAAGCTTCAACTCTGCCGCAAGGGAGCTAGCTTCAAGCATCCACGTGGCAGGGTTGTATTTTTCAGGAATCTTTGGCACTCCAGGGATGGCTTCAAAGTAGTCAACAATCTGGTGAGAGTTTTGACCTAAGGGACCTGAGTAGATCACTTGTCCTCCTCTCTTCATCAGTAGTAACTCGTCGAACGCCTCGAATATATCAATGCTCGGTTGATGGATAGTGCAGACCACAGTCCTCCCAGTGTCCACCGTGTTTCTCACCGCTCTCATCACGATAGCAGCTGCTCTAGCATCCAAACCTGAAGTAGGCTCGTCCATGAAGATGATCGAAGGGTTAGCCACTAGCTCGACCGCGATCGTTAACCTCTTTCTCTGTTCCGTGGAGAGACCCGTGACACCAGGTAGACCAACGATCGCGTCTCTAAGATCGACAAGCTCCACTAGCTCCATAACTTGATCGACAAACATCATTTTCTCTTCTTTGCTTACTTCTTTAGCAAGGCGAAGGAAAGCAGAGAAGATAAGTGATTCTCTCACGGTAACTTGTGGAGAATGGATGTCTGTTTGTTCACAGTAACCAGAGATTCTAGCAAATGTCTGTTGTTTTTTGGGGAATCCAGATACTCTCACGTCTCCTTCAATGTAACCACCTGTTTTTCTTCCGGCCAAAACGTCCATCAATGTTGTTTTCCCCGCACCGCTCACACCCATCAACGCTGTCAAGACTCCTGGCCTGAAAGAGCTTGTGACTCCTTTTAGAAGTTGTAGCCTCGTTTCTTGAACTCCTTGTTCCCTCATTTCCTGCACCATCAAAGTGTGTCAAGAATTTATTTTTTTTCGTTTATATACAATAATTGAAAGAAAGAAGAAAAAATTTAACTAGTGTTCAAAACATTACCGCAGGCATGTCAACAAAGTATTTAACGTCGTCAAAGGACAGAGCTAGAGGTTTGAAAGGAAGAACCATTCCTCTCTTGGTGTCCCCTGTTTTCCAATATATATGTGAGCTAAATACTATAAATTTCTTTAACTTATTTCGTTGGTTTTATACTTTTATGTATAAAACAGAGGAATTATTACCGTTGGATCCATTTGCATGTTTGTTTTTCTGTTCAGCCTCTTCGTCTTTTGGAAGTAAAGCTTGTGGCTTCCCAAGGGCTGTTGTTATCATGTTATGATGGATACAAGACATGTTAATATTTCCCTTAGCTGCTGATGACAGTAAAAAGGAATGGAATACTGAATAGTGAAAGACTAAAGACTTACGGTCCAGATAAGTAAGTGCCAGTGTGAAAAGACCGTTGAAGACGACAATGAAACCAAGTAAGCCTCCAATTCCAATCCAATACCAGTTCTTATCATCATACACATCCCACATGTTAAGCACCATTGATCCCAACCTCGTCGTGTTGTCGGAAGACTGCATTTAATACAACAACAGACAAAAGAAATGAGGCGTTGTAATGTTTACTACTTGTTATGATTAACAAAAGTTTTAAGGAGACTTGCTTACCACTTCATTCATCCATCTAGGAGCAAGAAATTCATTGACGCTGATGGCATTGAAAGCGTACGAAAGAGGAGATATCCAAAAAGCCCATCCCCACCAATCCGGAATCTTAGTTCGAGGAAGAAGGAAACCTCCGGTCAAAAACACGATCAGTAGAACGAGCATACCTCCGGTGTTGGCTATGGTCATTGTTCTACAAACTGATGCAATGAACCTGAATATCCCTGCACCCATCTGCTGGATCAAAAACACGATCAAGAACTGTTTGAAGAACCGGTCTGCGTCCGGTGCATAACCTATGGTGTAATACGTCACCACCATCCACGCCGTTGTCTCGAAGATGGAGATTGGAATCCCTAGCAAGAAAGTAGGAAGCGCGTATGTCCAAGGTGGGTGAAACAGAAGATCCCTTTGCTTGTAGAACACGGGAAGTCTCTGGATCGTCATGGCCATCTCAGCCATACCGTTAAACATGTTGACGATCAGTGCGAATATCAGTGCGCCGATGTACATGTTGGCGTCGTTCTCGTTCCTTGTACTCATCTCTGTTCTGAGGAAAACTGTTGACGTGATCGCCGCGATGATGATGATTTGGACCGTTTTGAAGACGTAGAAGAAGGAGTTTCGCTTCATGAGCATCCACTCTTTGTCCCAACAGGTTTTGAGGAGCTCTGTTTTCTTGATTGAGTACTTTTCAAACACTAGTGCTGCTTTGTGGCCTTTGGACTTGTCCAACGGTACTGATAGCTCCTTGAAAAGCTGTTCCCCAACGTGGAATGTTTTATATTTGCTGGCGAATTCTGAAACCGGAACGTATCTGTAAGGTCTGTCTTGATCCACCCAATACTGTTCTTGATCTTTCTTAGAGGTAACCTGTTCCACAAGTAAACTGTCATTTTTGGGATCTAAGTTAAAATGAATATCAAAAGATAGCTAGAGAGGTGTATGTTTTTACCTCTTGCAAGAAATCAGCTGTTCCTTTTCTTTCAGGGCACTTGAAGCCAAAGCTCTCAAAGAATTCTAGAATGTGGTCTCTAGGTCCCTGGTACACAATCTGTCCCTCCGACAAGAGGATTATATCATCGAACAAATCAAACGTCTCAGGAGCAGGCTGGAGAAGAGATATGACCACGGTGGCTTCAGTGAGGTGAACGATCTGTTGAAGGCATTTAACTATTTGGAAAGTTGTGGAGCTGTCAAGCCCTGTGGATATCTCATCCATGAACAGAGTCTTAGTAGGACCAACAATCATCTCCCCTGTTGTCACTCGCTTCTTCTGCCCTCCTGAAATTCCTCTCATCATGTCATCTCCAACTATTGTGTCCTTGCAAATGTCAAGCCCTAGAATCTGTTTCATCAAACGATGTCCATTAGAAGCTTTATACTAAGTATCATACAACATATACCTAGTCAACTAGAAGTAGAAGAGTTATTATAAGAAGTTAACTATCTCAAACATCTGAAGATCATAATATGCATGCTTGTAACTAGCAAAAGATAGTGACTGTAGGTAAAATATTCTCATTTTTTCATATTATTTTTGAGCTTACACTACTATTCATCCTAGTGGAATTTCCTAATTTTCTAAAAAAGAATAAGGTTATAAGGTTGAGAGGGACTGACTTTGAGAGTGTAATCAGTGATGATACTACTCTTGACACCTTGAGCAGCAGAGGCCTTCATGAATAGATCAACATCTGCTTCTGGGAAAATCCCTGCGTCTTTTTCTCTCCTAGCTAGCTCGTTTAGAAGATCTGTGATTACAGATAAGATTATATTTATTTTACAAAAAAACAACAAAAATGAATATTTAGATGAATAAAGATTTTTTACCGTAACGGGCACCAACGCCTTGACACCTAGCAGAGAAATCAAGAGTCTCCTTGACGGTCATGATACCGACATGAAGATCGTTCTGGCTAATGTAAGCAGAGGTTTTGATTGGAACAAACTCGTTGAGGCCGTGACCATTATAAGTTACTTCCCCAGAGACGTCAAGAGATTTGTCTAGTTTACCGGCGAGAGCCAACAAAAGCGAGGTCTTCCCTGAAGCAGGAGGTCCCAACAAAAGCGACATCCTTGAAGGTTTGACGATTCCAGAGACATCTTTGAGAATAGTAAGCTGTTGTTGCTTGGCAAGTTGAATTCCGACCATGCCTAGAAGAGATTCTCCCATGTTTCTCACGGAGTTTGTAAGCGAAGGAAGAGATCTGTCACCAGTGTAACAGTCGGCTTTCACAGTCAACTGATCGAACCTCACTTCCACTGTCGGAAGCTGGATCCCGACTCTTTCGATCCTGTTCCTCAGCTTGGTTAAGATTCGTTCGTTGTCCTGCTCGGCGACTTTGAAGACCATGTCGATGAACTTCTGACGTTCTTCGCCGTCGAGTTTTGTCACGTCCACTTCCTTGTTGAGGATCTGGTTGCCGTAGACGTCGTCTTCGGCGAGAGCGGGCATGAGACTGGTCCGGAGACGGTTGTAGGTAGGGAGTTTCTCGATGGCAGCCCATTTGAGAGCTTCTTCGTCTTCGTTGACGGACTTGGTTCGTCTAGTGCTTGGTGAGAAGATGTCCTCAAGGTTTCTACTTGCTCTGCTCACACTGCGGCTTATGCTTCTCCGCATACTCCCTCCTCTGCTCAGACCTGGATCGTAATCCATCTTTAGGTCCATTGATGAATCTCTCAGGTCGTGATTCTACTAACTTGACGCTTCTTTCTTTCTTTTAGACTAGTGAGGACTCATATTTGAATAGCAACGGGATGTTATGTAAATTTTTTTGGAGAGAGAGTGAGAGTAAGAAAAATGGTGAAGAAGCGAGCCTCTATATAGGAACAACGACTGTTGATGCTTTTTGGTTTTTGTTTTTTTCGCTCTCTCTAACAAAATAAAAATATGAAAAATGAAGATCTCGTTTGATTCAGCCTTCAAATTTTGTAATATTTTAGTATACAAGAGGTAATAATTGATCCTCTGTAAACAGAATAAGCCATGTGGGAAATGAAGGCTACTTAATCATACCCATTTAAATATTTGATATATCACGTTTGTAATAGTATAGAGCCAAATGATGTAGCTGGTCAAGACAGGTTGTTTCCTTTTTGGCTTTGTTTGTTTATCTTTCCTCACCTTCTCTCGTTAGCAATAGAAAAGGGAGGGAGATTACAAAAAAAAACTTCTAGTTAAATTACTTTGTCAATTGAAACTTCTAAATAAGTTGAAAGTCCATTTTCTAAAGATGCATGGGTTGAAGAAATGTACGAGGCTCATGGCAGTTGGTAATGACAACGTAACGATAAGAGTCATTAGTAATTAGTAACCACAATGCAGAACAAATAAAGAGAAACTTATGCACATAATTAAGTAATCTACTATGTTTCGTTATTTGTTCACTATGACTAAGTAACCTTTATTTAAGTCAAACATTTCGACCCCATTTTCCGAATGCTATACTTGTGTTCATTGAGTAAAGTAAATTATATATCTACTGCGTGGGATTACTGATTAGTCTAATACGGTGTGCTATACCCTATGTGCATGGTTCCAATATCAAGGACAGCCATGTGCATGGTTCCAATCCAATCGCTCAGTCCATTTGCTGCTATCATTTCTAACTATATCAAATTATCAAAATATTTAACAGCACGTTTAAAGTTACTAGCTAACCAAAGAATATGTTTCAAATTTTGAATACAATATTTTAATAAAGGAATCTTGTATGAGAGGGCTCGGTTGTCGACAACAAAAGAAAATAAAAACGAAGAAGTGCCTGAAATGAGGACATTGAGGAGTAGCTGTGATGAAATAAAATACGATATTTCGATTAACCATGAGCATTATCCTTAATAATATACACGCCACCAGCTACAAGAGTCATGTGCCTCCTGAAGATTCCCCACTGTGGGGTCCACCCACCATTTTCCATTACGTTGACCGACAATTGTTAGGGCATCTCCATCCATCCCTGGTTCTTAGGTGGGTCTTAAAGCATTTTTGACAAATTAATTAAAGATAAAAGAAAAGAATTACTTAAAACCAACTCTTACGTGAAACCTTTCGACATGGTTGGTTTATAACCTGCCACGTGTAGAGCACACATTTTTTCACCCAAAGAGAAAAAGAGAAAATTTTTAAAAATCGACATTTCTTTTCTCTCTCTCGTTTTCTCTCACCGATAGAGAAACGAGGCGTCGCCTCTTCGTGATCGACTCCGTCGATCGTCTCCGGCCGACCTCTGATCGGACAGACGTCGCTCTCTTTGCCTATCTTCCAATCTCCATCACTATGTCTCTGTCTCTCGATCTCTATTTCTTACACTTTCCTGATTCTAAAACCTGGTTGCTTCAATTGATCAACGATTTTCTTAATTTGGTTTCAGAAATAGGATTTGAAGACAAGAAACAGAGTCACAATTGTTCGAGAGGTTTGTCAATTTTCCACTTTCTTCTTTAGCTCTGTTTCAATTCTTTTTTGGTCGTTCTCAAATTCGAGAACTTGGATAGTTAAAATTAAAGTAATTTCGATGCTAGATGTATCAAATTTTGGGTCTTTTGTTGTCGAATTTAGGTTTTAGGACTAAAAGATTGAAGCTTTATGTACTTCTCATACAATGATGGTTTATGTTCTAGTTTTACTCAAAATCTTTGCTTTATCTTTTCTGGGTTTCAACTTTCAACTGTTTTTGATTGATTCTTAGCATCTTGATCACTTGTTTTAGCTGGACTATTCCTGAAAATAAAAAGCTTGAAGAGGATAATAGCATTGGTTCTTCTCTGAATGCTTCTCAACGCTTCAAGCTTGTGAGTTAAACTTATAATCTTCTTTTGATTTATGATTTACGAAACTCGAGAACAGCTAGCAAGAGGTTTGTTTTTGAACTTCTTTGTAGCTCTCTCTCTACTCCAGTATGATTTGTTTCACCACTCTCATGATTGGTTTCTTCACCTCCAAACACAATTGTCTTGAGTGTGATGTTGGCTTGAAATTGCAGAGCAGAGAATCTACACAATGGACAAAGCAAGTCCTCTACACCAACGCTTCCAAACCGATTCCCATCAACAGACAAACTCTGCAATGCATCCAACTCTTGAAAAGTCCAGCAGCAAGATACACAACGATTGTCTTTAAGACTGGTTTTGGAGAGTTTCACTTCTCTGGGAGTCTTGTTCTGCTCAACAACCCATCAAACTCCTTCGCATTTGTATCCATATCATTGCAATTTTTAGTTTTCCATGAATTAGAATTAGATTTAGCTTCTATACTTTTTCTTGGTTGTACTAAGCTCTGATTCGTTTTGAATTGATTCAGTCACACTTTGTTATCTTTGGAGATTCGTTATCTTTGTGTCTAACTTGAAAGAACAAATAACAAAAATATTAAACATGTTTTTTGTATTTACGTATGAAAACCAAAGCAATAGAAAAACAGATGAGCAAGCTCATTTGTAAAAATTTGGTTAAATGTTATATATATTATGTTTTTATGTATTATGTTTGAAGTTATAATTTTTGTAAAATTGAATTTTTTTTGTTAAGAACCAAATAAAAAGTTTTAGGGATGGAGGAAGAAAAAATTAAGAAACCAAATAAAAGTTGTTAGATTGATTTGTGTGAAATCATATAATAAAAAATGCTTTAGAACCAAAAACATGGTTTTAGGGATGGAGATGGTGAAATTGTTGGTTGTTCAAGCTACCACTGATGTGAACATGTGAATGAACATACATATGAACATGTTACTACCTTTGAGTCTTTGACATGGATAAAACATTAGTGATTTTAATCAGAAAGTTAATTAGCGATGATAAGCTATTGTTATCGGGTGAGGCCTTTATTGACACGATGAGGCCCAGATAGAACTCAATTTGGGCCCATCTAATCCCATCACTATCACTCCGAATCACACTAAACAGTAAACACACTCCCAATTGGAATCAGCACACTAAACACACTCCCAACTGATTCAGCTACCGTCGACGATGGAGCCTGCTGCCGATGATGCCTCTCCCAATTTCACCGACTTTACATTGGCCGAGGTCTCGTTGCTTTCTCTCTGTATTTCGTTTTCTTAGATTAGAGAATCATGGGATGTAACCTTGTTAATTGTTATGCATGCTCTTCTTATGAGCAGATTGTTGACATGGAGAATCTGTACAAGGAGCTCGGCGATCAGTCTCTCCACAAAGACTTCTGTCAAACTGTTGCCTCCAGCTTTAGGTATGTTCTTCTCAATCATATAGGAGGATTTTATCCTGTGAATGGCTTTGATAAAGAAGAGCGACGCAATTCCTGTAAATTACTTTAATGATCTTAAATTCAGAAATCTATTATTTGCCGGAATTATAGGTGGATTTAAAGGATTATTTTTTTTTTAAAATGTTATTTTCATGCTGAATATCTGAACTCTTAATGTTTTCTTGGATTGTTTTCCTTTGGGGATCAAAAGTTTCTCTGTGAATCGGAAAGGCAAACCCTCAATTACCTGGGAGCAAGTGCGTCTCTTTTTCTCCATACAAGTGGTTTAATGCAAGTGAAGGTTTTCTCTAACTTCTTCTTGCTTTGAGGTTTTCAGGTACAGAGTTGGTTTCAGGAGAAGCTGAAGCAGCAAAACCAAGCCGACTTCAAGACTAAGCCATCTCCTCCATTGCAGATTGCTGACTTGTCAAATCTCAGCGATGCTAACTCTGTTCCAAAACGGAAGGGTTTGTTTCCTTTTCTTGTGTCTTCTTTTTTTAATTAATGCCTATCCTCTGCCTTAGTTTCTAAACATTGGTGATAAAACAGGCAAGGCATCTGATCTAATGGATCTGGCTTTTGAGGCTAAATCAGAAAGGGACGACGCATGGTAAGTATGTTTTACTTGCATTGAATATTCTGTTCCCTTATTAAATTCATTGAGACCTAATTTAGCCTCAAACGCCAGATCATAAAATGGAAAAAACTCTAATGTAAACCTAATTCATAAAAGAAAGTACCCAAAACTCTTTAACGAAATACACTAACCATAGTCTTGTATCACAAACACAACAAGTAGTAAGTTTGTTAATTGGCCAAAGTAAAATACGTAGAGTGTTCCTTTGAGTACGGACGTATTCCTTGTTGATTGTGAGCTCAAGAAGATATGCCTTTACTCTTGAATGCTCATGTTCTGTGTCAGCTTCAGCAAAACACCTTTTTCACTTAATTTTAAAAATGCAATAGACCTTTTTGCTTTAATATCTGTGCTTATTTGATCGAACTCTGGTCTTTCAGGTATGACGTGGCTTATTTCCGAACTTATAGAACTCTTAGCAATGGTGAACTGGTAAGGTTCTTCTCTTTTGTTTAGTGGCTGGTTTGTTTGGAACTTACTGAGAGTGTACCTGCAACAGGAAGCGCGTGTGCGATTTTCTGGGTTCGACAACCAACATGATGAGTGGTTGAACGTCAAAAGATCAGTGCGTGAGCGGTCTATTCCTGTAGAACCATCAGAGTGTGGGAGAGTGAAAGTTGGAGACCTGCTTCTATGTTTCGAGGTAAGACCAATTTTGATGTCATAATTATGAAATATGGAAGCTTTATAAAAAATTTAAACATAAGAATGAAAACTTGAGGTGGTTTAATGATCAGGAAACTGAGGATCAAGCACTGTATCGTGATGCTTATGTTGTGAATATCCAAAGAGGGGTTCATGATCACAAGAGATGTAACTGCGTGTTTCTTGTTCGCTTCGACGGTGACAATACAGAGGTAAAAAAGCTTGAATCTCAGCCTTTATATTTGGTGGTGTGTGTGTGAAGTATTCAAGAAGTTGCGTCTTAATCTATGAACAGGAACCGCTGGGGATTGACAAAATTTGCCGTCGTCCGGATCAGTGAATCTGATTGGTCTTGAAGTGAGGAGTGAATCTGTTTGGTCTTGAAGTAATCTATAGAACCAGACCGACTGATACTCGCTACATTATTGACAAGACAATATTTTAACAATGTATGAGAAACTTGCTTTTGCATTGAAAAGGAAATGATGATACAATGTAACAAACCAATTTGAGTTTTGTTACATTGCATCATTGACAGCGAAGCACGTTTTGCAATTTATGACACATTACTGAAAGCAAAAACTGATACACAATTTTAACTGAACAGTTCTGTGTGAGTTTTTGCTTTCAGTAGGGTGTAAAAGTTGCAAAAACGTAACTTGAAATATTATTATGTCATAAAGTAATCGGTCTGGTTCTATAGATTACTTCAATTATTACCCAATTTTTGTTTTATTCACAACTTCTGGTAACTTGCATATCTCATGAAATTATATCATTGCATCTTTGTATCAGAGATTTTGGATAATAAGCGTTATCTGGGTTCAGGTGTGCAAAAAATAGCTGGTTTAGCAATTAAGTCTATGCGCCGGAAGCAATATTGAAAATGCTACTAGTTTTTAAATTCGCCTTTGATCCCCCAGTGAACTTGAGCGCGACACTGGTCAGCCTTTCAAAGCTGTAAACCATACATTTTAACATCACACCTTTAAACGAATGCATTTACAAATCCTTCATTGTATTACATATTTATATATAATTGCTTATACTTGATATATAACAATGGTAATTTGAAAATTAAAAAACTAACATAGAGAAAAAAATCAGTGAGTTTTTTTAATCTTCAAATTACCATTGTTATATATCAAGTTACCATTGATTTTACATATTTATAATTGCTTATTTTTAATAATAAATTTATGGATGTTTTACATTTTTATTAATAAACTTATGAATTATTTATTTATGTATAATATTTTTTTTTGGATAGTAAATCCATTGGTAATTTATTTGTTTAATGAATTTATTAGCTAAACCCACAAACTATTGGAGTTATCCTATTATTAAAACCCATTAATTTAGAGTAGGTAGAAAAAAAAACTTAACCTAAATCCATTAAAAAAAAAATCACATAAAGAGAGTTCAGTTAACCCATAGGTAAATGAACTATTGAGATCTTTATAACTATATAGAAATGAAAAAGGCCAAATAAAAGATTATTATTCATTTTGGGCCCATTTAATTGCATCACTATTATTCTAAATAATTAGGGCACACTATAAAACACACTCCCAAATTAAATAGCATTAGCAGTCAACAACAAATTAGCAGATAAACTAGAGCAGACAATGGATCCTGCTACTGATAGTTCCTCTTCCAACAGTGTCAATGATTTTACTTTGGCTGAGGTATGTTTATTTTGTTTTTTAGATTATAGATTCATTAGGTGTATATAACCTTGTTAAATATATATTCTTCTTCTGTGCAGATTGAAGACATGGAGAGCATGTACAAGAAGTATGGTGATCAGTCTCTCAACAGAGACTTCTGTCAAACCATTGCCTGCAGCTTTAGGTATTTCTTATAAATTATAAGTGGACATATTTTTTGAATGGGTTGATAGAGAATAGCCAACACAAGCCACATAAATTAATATAGTGATTTTAATTCTTAAATCTACTGTTTAATTTTAATAGATCTCTTTTGGATAAAATCACTGAATAAACATTCTTCTGAAGTTTTACTATATAAAATATTTTTATAAGTCTGTGATTAATACATTTTCCTGAATTATAGGAGGGATTTAAGGATTATATATATATATTCTTTTCATGATGGATATCTAAACTTTTTTTTTAATTGTTTTTCTTTTGGGAATCAAAGTTGCTCAGTGACTCGGAGAGGCATATCATTTATAACCGGGACGCAAGTAGGTCTTTTTTTCTTCATATAAGTCGTTAATTCAAGTAAAGCAGCTCTAACTTTATCTTGATTTGAGGTTTTCAGGTGGCGAGTTGGTTTCAGAGGAAGCTGAAACAGCCAAACCAAGCCAAATCCAAGGCTAAGCCATCTCCTCCTGAGATTCTTGACTTGTCAAATCTCAGTGCTGCCAAAAATGTCGAAAATATCTCTGGTCAAAAACTGAAAGGTTGGTTTTCTTTTTTTGTGTGCCCTTTTATATTCTCTTAGTTAATACATATTTCCTGCCTCAGTTTCTAAACATTGGTGATAAACAGATGAGGCACTTGATATTTATGATCTGGCTTTTGAGGCTAAATCAGAAAGGAACGATGCATGGTAATATTATTGTTTTCCTTTAGATTGAATATTATGTTTTCCTATATGTTCTAAATCTTGGATTTTTCAAACTGCTATTAACCTTAGTTCATGTATGAAAAAGATGAAAGATTTAGGCTAAATTTTTTTGGAGGTTAAGGTTAATTCTTGGAAGTTGGTTTTTTGTTAATTCATTGAGACTTTATGTAAGTATTGATACAACTTACTCAATAATAAACCTAATTTAAAAAAGGAAAAACACTCTCATGTATTACCGAAACCTAATTCATAAAAGAAAACATCCATGCTAACTAATAAACTTATAAAAATTATTTTGTTTGTTAATTGGCCAAAGTAAAAAACGTAAAGTGTTAATTCATTTGAGTAGGGACGTGTTCCCGTTGGTGAGCTCGACAAACAGTGCCTTTACTCTTTGTGAACTTCACCAAAACACTTTTTTAATAAGCTTACTTTTTGTATTTGTGCTTACATGGCTGATTTGCATGGAATTTACTGAGAGTGTTCCGCAACAGGAAGCGCGTGTACGATTTTCTGGGTTCGACAACAAACATGATGAGTGGTTGAACATGGAAAAATCAGTGCGTGAACGGTCTATTCCTGTGGAACCATCAGAGTGTGGGAGAGTGAAAGTTGGAGACCTGCTTCTTTGTATTTCATAAAATTTCTCTTCTTTGTTACCAGGTAAAGCCAACTTTAATCATAATTATGAAGGATGGAAGCTTTAATAAAAATTTAAACATAAGAATGAAAACGTGAGGTGGTTAATGAGCAGGAAAGGGGGGCTCATTTATTGTACCGTGATGCTCATGTTGTGGGTATCAAAAGAGAAATTCATGATCACAAGATATGTAACTGCGTGTTTCTTGTTCGCTTCGACGGTGACAATACAGAGGTAAAAAAGCTTGAATCTCAGCCTTTATATTGTGTGGTGTGTGTCTGTGCAGTATTCAAGAAGTTGATCTTAGTCTTAATATATGAACAGGAATCGTTGGGGATTGACAACATTTGCCGTCGTCCTGCTGCTGAGTGAATCTGTTTGGTGTTGAAGTAATCTTTAGAAAAGTCAGACCGATTTATGCTCTTACATTTTGGCTGGTTGTTTCTTTTTTTTGCTTTGTTTGTTTATCTTTCCTTACCTTCTCTCGTTACCAATAAAACAGGGTGGGAAATCACAACAAAAAAAACTTCTAGTTAAATTACTTTTTCAATTGAAACTTTTTATAATAAGTTGAAAGTCTGGAGATTTTAATAGAAATATTTATTTATGATATATTCCATTTTTTAAAGATGCATGGATTTAAGAAACATATGAGGGACATGGCAGTTGCAGTTGGTAATGACAACGATCTTTAGTAACTAATTACAATGTAGAACTAATAAAGAGAAACTGGACTTATGTATATAATCAAGTAATCTTCCATGCTTCATTTTTTGCTCGATATGAGTGTATGACTAAGTAACCTTTGTTTAGGTCAAACATTTTGACCCCATTTTCTGAATGCTAATTAATTACTTGTGTTCATTGAGTAAAGCGTACATAATAAATTTTTGCGTGTGTGATTACTGATTAGTCTAATACTGCATGGTGATAGCTAACGACTTTATATATATATATATATATATATATCTCATATCTGTAATATGTTGATATCATAATTATCAATGAGAGCCATGTGCATGGTTCAAATGGCCCAGTCCATTTGCCATCATTTTCAAATATATATATCAGAATATTCAATAGCACGTTTTAACCATGCATATGGCGCATGGCTCTTGTAGCTCGTTTGGTTTGCGAAGGCACTCTAAGTGCAACACATTTAGCGTTCATGCTCTAGCTAGGCCCACAGAAAATAGACAAAACAAAAACCATGCATATAGTTCTCACTGATTTACTGCATGCAATCTTAAAAGTCTCATCCCATTTTTCATATTACTAAGTTTATTTTTCAATTTTTTTTGCGGTTGACATGAATAATATAACATTAGAAGTTTAATCACAATTTATTATATCTCCTCATATACGCAACGTCTTTCTAAAATTCATGATACAAACAAATTAATTTGATTTTCCTTATCTTTATCTAATCAGGAAAATAATTTACACGATGAACTAATTAATTTTTGAGACTTTTTTTTATTTCAAAAGATATCAGTTGAAGAATTTTTTTTTTATAATAAAAACTGTAAAACTCAGAAACTAAACTATTGACAGTTAGAATATCGAAAAAATCTTTTTTATTATTAGTTAATAATACAAATTATAACATTGAAAATTATAATATCGAACAACTGAAAATATTATTATTATCTAGTTGAAAATTATATTATTAGTTTTCTATTTCTATTATTACCTTTTTATTTTATTTTTGTTAACACATGTTCTTATAAATTACAGGCGTAATCCAGAAAATCATAAAAATTAACGTGTTACGATCTCGTCGCGACGTGCAAGATATCCTAAACATTATGGTTAAGGTTAAAAAGTTAACATAA
>CACVBM020001415.1:25245-49343 GCA_902728155.2 Microthlaspi erraticum | reverse complement strand
TGAAGTTGGATAAGCTGATCCTAGCTCAGTCCACTATGAAGAAAGTCAACTTTGTGTCTGCTGAAGAGATGGAACAAGTCCAAGAAGGGGAGGATACACAATTTGCTGAAGTGTGTTACATGAGCAATGGGCAAGGAGGTTACAACAAAGGATACTATAACTACAAGTCCAATCCAGCCATGTCATACCGAAACACTGATGTTGCTAACCCTCAGGACCAGGTCTATCCTCAACAATAGCAAGCTCGATCGAGTCAAGCCCCACAACATGGATATGGTCAAAAGAACAATTACCAAGGACCCCAAGGGACTTTCCCTGGTCAGCAAATGCACATACCCCCTGGCTTTCCCCACCAACCACCCCAGCCTGCACCTACGCAAGAGAATGAGCTCAAGTCAATGCTGAAACAATTGCTTCAAGGGCAACCTGATGGCTTGTAGTGGACTGATGTGAGTCAGGTTTTACCAAACTCCTAGACCTCTGCAAGTGCACAGATCGCGGAAGTATGGGTATCGAACACAAGGACTGGCTATTGAGTACACTTTGTAACTATGGATTTTGGATCAAGCTAAAACAAAAGTATGAGTTTGAGGTTGTAATGGTGAACCGAACTAGCAAGTATAACGAGGTTGTAAATCAATAAAGGAAAAGCGCTAGGTCATAGGGGCTATCGCAGAGAAGCAAGCAATGATCAATGAAACAATGATAGATTAATTGATTAGGGATATTGGGATATTAAGAACCATCTAGAACACAGATCACGAATATAAAACCATTCCACTTTCGAGGCTCCGGCTCCTTTGCTAATCTACCTAGTCGCTAAACTTTTGGTATGTCCCTAGGTGATTAGATCAAGCTTTAGAATGAATAGGTTCTGATACAGTTCACTAGATATAGATAGATCAACTTTCGCAGTCTAAGAAACCTAGCTTGTCAAAGAATATGTCCGGCGAATGATACAGCACTGTCGAGGCTCAAATCAACCTAAGATCGGATTACTAGATGCGCGGTAAAGCAATCAGCATTAGTTAAGTGCACAAGACGAGACAAAGACTCTAATATAATCCCTAGCTAATCATTGAAATCAAAGATCATGCAAGCAACTCATTGAATAGTAACCCTAGCAACCTAACTAGTGGATTACTCAGACATGATCAAAGCAAACACACATAGAGATGAAGAAAACATGATTGCAATAAAACTTAGAGTAGGAAATCGAAATACAAGGGCGGCTCTCTTTTCACAAGAGGCTAAAAATCTATATATATAGTGCTAGGTCTTTTAGAGGCGGCTTAGGGTTAAGCCGGGCTTGAAAATGAAATTTGGGCTTCAAAAAGGGCTTCGGGTCGACCGCGGCGTTGGGACGGTCGGTCGGGATCGGCCGAGTCGGAACGGTCGTGGCCGGACGGATTCACGGTCGGCCGGCGTGGTCGAGCGGATAGATTTGGCCGATGAAATTCTCGGCCGGACGCGGGACGTTCTTTCCCGGCTCGGACGGATGCATCGGCCGTGGTACGCGAGCGTTGCGCGGCCGCGAGGCGTTTTCCCGGCTCGCGCGCTTTGGTCGTGCGCGGCGTGGCGTGGTTGTGCTTGGCCGACCGCGGGCAAGTTTCCCGGGTCGTGATGCGTGATCGGCCGGTCGGTTTGGACTTTGGCCGAGACTTCAGTCGGACGGACACTTTGGCCGAGCGCGGAACATTCGTTCCTCGGCCAGCCGGACTGCGCGGTTGGGCGCTGTTTCTCGATAGAGCCGTCTGGACAGTCTTCACTCTTTTGGTATAACTCCTTTTCTACTCATCCAAATTAGGCCATTCCAGTTGCGTTGGAAAGTTAACTCAATCAGAGCACGCAGGGAACTGGTCTTGATGAAATCCATTGAGTAGATCTTTTTCTGGGCCCTCTTAAAGTTGGTGCTTGTGCATGGAGCTGCTTGAAGTGCAAATCCTATGGTTTTGCTCCAAAATGCATCATTTCACCTGTTTAGACTCTAGACACTATAAACACAGTAAAACTACCTTTTTAGATAGAAAACCTGCCAAAAACCATTAGAAAACAATGCTAAAACAGTATAAAAAGTGGGTAAATTAGAGGTATATCAACTCCCCCAGACTTAGATCTTTGCTTGTCCCAAGCAAAAAGAATCTAAATCCGTGAAAGAGGTTTGAAAACGTGGAAACTCCCTTGCTCTTTTGAATATCCTGTGAAAGGTTCCTTTCCTGTATTCCACTATGAACATAGACAACATAAGGTTAGCTTCACATACACCCTGCAAGTTTAGCGAACAATACCAACCCAACTAGTCTCATCCAGCAATCCAAACTCTCTATTGCTAACCTCTTGCATAAATTTAAAGCGTGAATTCTTTATCAAGGGGACATCGATCAATTGAACTTGTTCTTACCCACTTGATCCTCTCCAAGATTGAAGTGCAATGAGTTCTTTTCCTCTCTCTTTCTCACATCAGAACTTTGAAAGGTCAATTTCTCCCTACTTTTCTAGGGTATCATTTTATTTTTTCTATTGACCCTTCTTTCAACCACAGGATAAGTCTTTAGCTTGTTCCTTGTTTGACTAAGGTATTCCATAAGACATGAAGGTACAGACATATGCATTCCTCATGCTTACTTGTTTTCCTTGTGCTCTTTGAGCTTTTTCTCATAACATTACTTACCATTTGGGATGGGAGAGAGAGGAGAACTCTTTAAAGATTAGACAAATCTTATTGAAAATCAAGCAAGGAACTGTCGACATGTATGCCAACCCCCTTGACAAGAGTATTAAGATTGATTAAGGTGAGGTTAACTCTAGATTGCTTGGTTACCTTAGAAATTTTGCTGAGCTAGCATGTCGATCCACTGTAAGAGCTTCTGTTAGGCTTGTGCCTTTAGCTGGTTTCTGCTCTAGGGTCATGGATTGTTAGCATAACACTCTCAATTCTCAAAGCAAGTTCATAACTTCCGGACTGGTTTTTGACTCAATAAAACTTTTTGAAAAACATGAAACAAAGTGAATAAAACATAAGAAAAGAAAGAAAAATGCATTAGTAACACAATAAAACTCCCCCCAGACTTAACTTGCACCGTCCCGGTGAAAGCAAATCACATTAAGGTGAGAGGTAATATTCAAAGTAAAAGAAAAATAAAGAAAAATTCATTAAAATAAGATAGGGATAGAAAATGGAGATTTGTAAGTGTCCATTGCACTAAGTACCACTTGAGATGACTATGTGTGGCAGTGAGAAGAACTCTCTTCCTCATCTATGGGGTCATCGCCTTCTGAACCAAGCTCTGAGTCTAGTGAGAACTCACCAAGGTCAGGCTCATATGGCTCTCTAGCGGTGGAAGAAGGGCGAAAGAGTCTCTCCGGTGCAATGTGGCGAACTACACGGACTAGGCGTGAGATGAAGCGAGATTGGCATTCCACTATCTTCTCCAGCTTGTTAACACGGTCTAGAGCTTGGTGCGCGCCATGCCAGTAGTGAGAACATGGCGTTCTTGGAGGCGGCGTTGAGTCTTGACTGCATGCTGAAGTGTGCGATAGGTGAGCATGGGGAATGATGGTTTCTCACTTGATGGAACATAGAAGTCTTCCTCATTGGGCTGGAAAGTGACAACTCCTGAGCGTAGGCTTGGGATGTCTTCATGTGGCAGCAAGACAAGGGAAGTGTTGGCTGGACCAATTGGAAACTCATAGCAAAACCGAGTTGGGTCTTTAGTCCAACGGTTTAGGAAGTGGATGTGCTGAAGAGCATGGAGATCCAAAGGGGTTGGCTTGGGTAGTGGCTCATAGTTGGGAATGTCAATCCCCACATGCAGTACTATGGCCGTGATAAGCCTCCCAAAACGAACACAAAGCTTCTTGTTGCCTTCCAAGTCTTGAGCTAGCTTCCTCACATTGATGAATGTCTTGGCAAGTAAAAGTCCAAGGTTGGCCTTGTACTCATGCTTGATGAATGGTGTGGTGAGGATGTAGAACTCATCAGTTGTGACCTTGTTGGCTTCTTGTTTGCATTGGAAAGTGGTGGAGATGAGGCGGTGCACATAGCGAATGGCTGGATGAGTGATTCTAGACACCTTTGACCTTGAAGGCAAGAATGGTTCATTGGCAAAGTGTGTCCAATCAGCAAAGGCAGCTTGTTTCCTCTTTGAGTTCTCCTTGAAGTCATGTGCTGTCTCATTGGGAAGTCCAAAGAGTTGGCATAGAGCTGAGATGGAGATGCGCCCATTGGCATCGCCTATCTTGAAGAGTAGGAGTCCATCACCAGCTGGTTGGTCTCCATTGTGGTTGGGAAAGGCAAGAGCTACTGTGGAGAGGAACTCCTTGGTGAGTTGTGAGTACTCACTACATTCTAGCTTGAAGAGCTTGCTCAAGCCTAGCTTCCTTATGTACCATGTGACATCATCTCTTATCTTGAGAAGATCAAGGGTTTGGGTGTCCATCTTCACACATGGCTCGATGTTCACCTTCTCCATTGCCTTCTTACACTTTCTTGGGTCTTGATTTTGTTCTCCAACAAAGGTTACAAGTGCCCAATCATCTTCTCCTCTTCTTGGACTCTCCACATGTTCTTGATTGCATCAATGGAATGTGGTGAAGTTGGTATTGCTGCTCTTGCATTGGAGCTACTACTCCCTAGCTTGATTTGTTTCTTTGGTGGTTCCATGAATGGGTTCTTCTTCTTCTTCATACTCTCATTTCCTTTTGTCTTTGCCATTGGTGTACCTACAAGAGCAAATTCTTGGGAAGAAATATGAGTTTGTGATTAATGCAAAAGAAGAATAAGCTAATTGAGTTGTAATAATGATATGGAATAATGGAACAACTCAAGGCTTAATCATGAATCAAAGAGACAAAATAGAAATTTCACTTTTTCAAAGTTAATTTTCGGATTTTACTGTTCATCCCAAGATTATGGTGCTTAAAATCAAAATTTTCAGCAAATCAAGAGAAATTGAGTTTCTAATCCAAGTAATCACTAGATAAACTAATGAATTGAAGTATGCCTAAGCAATTTCACCTTTGAATAAGGGGTTTGGAATGCCCAATAAGTTTTGTGAAAAACTATTCAATTGTGAAATTAAACTTCAAATTAACTCTAAACCACCTAGGTTCCACCTAGCAAGTTCATTACAAGACTAATAAGGATGCTAATTTCAAGTCTAGACAAGAGTTTAGACCAAACATGAAACTTATTGAAATTTTCGATCTTGCATAAACATAGGATTAGAGTTAGAAGACATACCTTGTGTGTTGAAAAGTGAATAAGGTTGCAAGAGCAAGTAAATTCCAATTTAGAGTTATGAACAGTAAAAGTTTTGAAATCAAAACTCTTAGAGTTCCTCTAATGGAGTTTAGGGTTTTGGAGAAGAAAGAGAGGTTCTTGTTGTTTTCAAGGGAAAGGTGAAGTAAATAAGATCTAATCCTATCAATTTTCCTTTTCAAATTCGAATTTTGATTGAAAACCGGTTTAAGTTGGTTTAGATTGGTTAAAACCGGTTTGAATTAATGAAAAGGGGACTTACCTTGGCCGAGAAAAGTTTGGGCCGATGGCCGATGGATTTTGTCGCGGTCGAGCGATTTGGTCGGCCAAATTTTTTTGGCCGAGAGATTTCGGCCGAGGCCGATCGTTTGTTTCCCGGATCGACCGGCACGGTCGGTCCGTTCCGATACGAAAATCGGCCGATCGCGGCCTGTTCTTTCCCGGTTCGTGCGTGCCGCGCGAACGGTTTCTGTCGCGCGATAATAATCCGGCCGAGCACGGCTTTTCCTTCCCGGCTCGACCGTACGGTCGGCCAGATTGGAATTGCTCGGCCAAAATTCACTTTTGCGCGTCCGCGGCCAATGTTTTGGCGCGGATTGTGTTTTCACACCTTTTTCTCCTTCTATCCTATCTTAAAACAAAGAAAACACAAAAGCAAAACAAAAACTAAGAAAATTAAAGAAAGAAAAGTAAAAGTACCTCATGGGTTGCCTCCCATGCAGCGCTTGTTTTAAGTCTTTAGCTTGACTGTAAGGCTTGGCGCTCAGGAGAAGATGGAGACAAGAGGCATCTTTGATCCTCCAAGTCTTTTCTCCTTGCAATGAGTATCTGGTGGGTGATTCACAGCTGGATAGACAATCTCTCCATGAATGTCCCTTGGCACTACTGCCTTAGGAAAAAGCTTTAGAGTTCTTGTCACTTTCTCCTTGAATCCTTCTAGATTCTCATCAATAAGCTCCTTTGGGAATAGAAGCTTCATGTTGCGGCCAGACCTAGGCTTTCTAACCTTCTTCTTGGCTTGGCCTCATCTTCAATCTTGGTTGATCCCTTGGGCGGTTTTGGTGTAGGGGCCTTAGTCTTACTCCTTGCTTGTTTGGCAAGCTGCTTGGGCTTAGGAATGGGATCTTCCTTGATTGTTTCTTCAGTTTCTCCTTCTTGGGGTGGCTTCAAAGTAGCTTTCTCCTCTTGGACCATGTCAACAAAAGAGTTCTTTGTTGAACACATAGGGAAGAACATACCCTTGTTCACCTTGTTGAAAGAGATTCTTTGATTGGGGAAATCAAATATGGCACCCACAGTAGACAGGAAAGGGGTTCCAAATATGAGAGGTCTATGGCTACTCTCTCTCATTTCCACAATCTGGAAATCAGTAGGGATAGAGCAATTTCCAATCTGCACCATCACATTAGGCACAAAGCCATAGGGGTTTGTGAGAATGAATCAGCATAGTTGATGGAGATGGATGATGGCTCTATCTTGGTGAGGCCTATCTTGTCAGCTATCCTCTTAGACATGATGTTCACATTGGCTCCTGTGTCACACAAAGATTGCTCAAGAATGTTACCTTTGATGATACAAGGCACACAAACTTTCCTGAGTTATCTGTCTTGGGGATAATCTTTGGGAAGAGTCTTCTCTTTCTAGCTCGATTGGACTCTCTCTCTGGGTAATTCTCTTCAGGCCAAATCATGCAATCAACAGTAGGTTTTGAAAGCATCCATTCTGGAACTTGGTCTTCAAATCTTTCTTCTATGGCGGCTGAGTTGCAAAAGGACTTCTTGGATTCAGCTTCCTGTCTCTTAACAGCTTCCATAGTTTGAGTGACTTGAGTCTCTAGTTTCTTCACATGAGTGGCAACAGCATCATACTTGGTGTTGAGATTGCTGAACAAAGTGTCCATCTTCTCATACATCTCTTTAGTGTTTCTCTTCTGGCCATCCATGATCTGTTGGAGGATTCCTTCAAATCTCCCACCTTGTTGGTTTGGAGGAGCTTGATTTGGTGAAGAAGCATATGGCTCCTTGGGCGGATATGATGATCTCTGCTCATATCCTTGCCTTGGCTGAAATTGACTTCCTTGAGATTGGTAAGGAGGTCTTTGTTGTTGTGGATACCTTGGAGGATACACTTGGTCTTGAGGATTCTCCACATTGGGGTTTCTATAAGACATGTTGGGGTTTGGGCGATAGCTTGGATTGTATCCCTTGTTCCCATAGTTTCCAATGTAGTTCACATCTTCTTCATTGGCTTCATTAGAGAAATCTCCCATGCATTCTCTTGATGAATCTTCATTAGCATCACTCATCCCTTCTATTGCATTGATATGCTTGAGCTGTCCCTTAAGAACTTGAGCCATCATGTTCTTGAGTTCAGTCATTTGAAAAGAATCAGGGGAGCTAGTAGTGGTGCGGCTTGAGCGGTCATAATCAGGACAGTTGTTACAATCACTAGCTGCAAGATTCTCAATAAGAACCTTAGCTTCATCAACAGTCTTGGTCATGAAGTTTCCATTGCTTGCAGTGTCCAATGAAAGCTTGTACTTGTGGTCTATGCCACGATAGAAGATGTTCCATAGGTTTCCCTCATTGAAACCATGATTAGGGCAGTCCCTAATGTACTCCTTGAATCGATCTAGCGCCTCATAGAAAGATTCATTGTTGGCTTGGCGAAAGTGGAGATCTTGTTCCTTACAGAAATTGATCTCTGTTTGGTGTAGAAGTGGTTGATGAATGCAGCCTTGTACTCATCCCAAGTGGTAATGGAGTGAGCTGGCAGAGACTTCAACCATCTTGAAGCTTTGTCGCCAAGAGAGAATGAAAAGAGCTTGCACTTAAGGTAGTCAGCAGAGACTCCATTGGATCTTGTAGTGCTGCAAATTTCTTCAAAGTTTTCTATGTGATCAAGAGGGTGCTCAGCTGGAAGTCCATTGAATTGGTTCTGTCTAACCAATGCTATGATCTGAGGCTTGAGGTTGTAATGGTGAACGAACTAGCAAGTAAACGAGGTTGTAAATCAATAAGGGAAAAGCGCTAGGTCATAGGGGCTATCGCAGAGAAGCAAGCAATGATCAATGAAACAATGATAGATGAATTGATTAGGGATGTTGGGATATTAAGAACCGTCTAGAACACAGATCACGAATATAAAACCATTCCACTTTCGAGGCTCCGGCTCCTTTGTTAATCTACCTAGTCGCTAAACTTTTGGTATGTCCCTAGGTGATTAAATCAAGCTTTAGAATGAATAGGTTCTGATACAGTTCACTAGATATAGATAGATCAACTTTCGCAGTCTAAGAAACCTAGCTTGTCAAAGAATATGTCCGGCGAATGATACAGCACTGTCGAGGCTCAAATCAACCTAAGATCGGATTACTAGATGCGCGGTAAAGCAATCAGCATTAGTTAAGTGCACAAGACGAGACAAAGACTCTAATATAATCCCTAGCTAATCATTGAAATCAAAGATCATGCAAGCAACTCATTGAATAGTAACCCTAGCAACCTAACTAGTGGATTACTCAGACATGATCAAAGCAAACACACATAGAGATGAAGAAAACATGATTGCAATAAAACTTAGAGTAGGAAATCGAAATACAAGGGCGGCTCTCTTTTCACAAGAGGCTAAAAAGCTATATATATAGTGCTAGGTCTTTTGAGGCGGCTTAGGGTTAAGCCGGGCTTGAAAATATGAAATCGGGCTTCAAAACGGGCTTCGGGTCGACCGCGGCGTTGGGACGGTCGGTCGGGACGATCGGCCGGAATCGGGTTGTGGCCGAGTCGGAACGGTCGGTCGGACGATTCACGGTCGGTCGGCGTGGTCGAGCGGATAGATTTGGCCGATGAAATCTCTCGGCCGGACGCGGGACATAGTTCCCCGGCTCGGACGGAGCATCGTGCGTGGTACGCGAGACGTTGCGCGGCCGCGAGGCTTACTTCCCGGCTCGCGCGGCGTGGCGTGGCGGTTGTGGCGTGGCCGACCGCGGGCAGTTTCCCGGGTCGTGATGCGTGATCGGCCGAGCGGTTTTGGACTTTGGCCGAGACTTCAGACGGACGGACACAGTTTTGGCCGAGCGCGGAACATCGTTCCTCGGCCAGCCGGACTGCGCGGTTGGGCGCTGTTTCTCGATAGAGCCGTCTGGACAGTCTTCACTCTTTTGGTATAACTCCTTTTCTACTCATCCAAATTAGGCCGTTCCAGTTGCGTTGGAAAGTTAACTCAATCAGAGCACGCAGGGAACTGGTCTTGATGAAATCCATTGAGTAGATCTTTTTCTGGGCCCTCTTAAAGTTGGTGCTTGTGCATGGAGCGGCTTGAAGTGCAAATCCTATGGTTTTGCTCCAAAATGCATCATTTCACCTGTTTAGACTCTAGACACTATAAACACAGTAAAACTACCTTTTTAGATAGAAAACCTGCCAAAAACCATTAGAAAACAATGCTAAAACAGTATAAAAAGTGGGTAAATTAGAGGTATATCATGGACACAAGCAAGAAGCTAGCTGAAATAAACTCCAAGATCGAGAATCTCAACACAAGGGTTTACTCTCTGGAGAATCATGCTTCTTCTGTTGCTGCTGCTACAAAGCAAGGACAACTACCTGGTAAAGCTATTCAGAACCCCAAGGAACAGTGCAAGGTCATCTTCACTCAAGAAGGACTTGTTGAAGAAGAGGATCAAGAAAGGGTCATTGAAGATTTTTGTTTACTGCTGAATGATGATGAGATTGTTGCTGCTGAGGCTCCTGGAGTCCAGATTGATCAACCAGAAGTGCAGGCACCTACTGTGGCCATTCACACTTCACCAGTTGAGCTCGCACAACAAGCTCGATCGGCAGCTCGATCGAGTCGAACTCTAGCTCGATCGAGTCCGACCTCTTCTGTCCAAAACCAATTTTGCTTGATCCTTACCAACCGGTTGACACTTCCTCGTCTCGCCTACTTAGTCAAGGCACAAGGAAGTGATTCACAAGTTCAGAAGAGATCTCAGTGGGATTGGAATTGAGTTGCCTCCTATGGATAGCATGAGTGAGGCATTTGATCAAATGCAAATGGTCAAGGATGTTCTGCCAACAGTGATAAAGTTTCAGAGGTCCTGAAGGAGTCTACTCATCAGTTCAACCTGCTTACTTCACCCACCTTTCCTACCAAAGGTCAAGGATCAAGGGAAATTCACTCTCCCTTGCACACTTGGGCATCTTGAGCTTGACAATGCCTTAGTGGATTCTGGAGCAAGCATCAATCTGATCTCTCTCTCCATGGCAGAGAAGCTAGGCATTGCTGGAGCCTTGCAGCGCCCTACTACTTCAATCATGTTTGGAGATGCAACTTCTAAGTCTCCTCTTGGAGTGTTCAAGAACTATCACTTGAAAATTGGAGAATGCATCATCCAAACTGATCTCACTGTGATGGAGATGGAAGAAGAGAAACTATTGTTTCGCGCTCGGCCAAAGTCACATCCGTCCGACTGAAGTCTCGGCCAAAGTTCGAAACCGACCGGCCGATCACCAACGACCCGGGAAACATTGTCCCGCGGTCGGCCAAGTCACAATCCGTTTCACACCACGCCGCGCACGACCATGCCGCGCGAGCCGGGGAACAAAGCCTCGCGGCCGCGCAACCACTCGCGTACCACGGCCGATGCATCCGTCCGAGCCGGGAAAGAACGTCCCACGTCCGGCCGAGAAACCTTCGGCCAAATCTCAATCCGCTCGACCACGCCGCCCGACCATGATATCATCCGACCGACCGTCCCAACGCCGCGGTCGACCCGAAGCCCGTTTTGAAGCCCGATTTCATATTTTCAAGCCCGGCTTAACCCTAAGCCGCCTCAAAAGACCTAGCACTATATATATAGCTTTTTAGCCTCTTGTGAAAAGAGAGCCGCCTTGTATTACAATTTCATACTTTGAGTTTTATTGCAATCATGTTTTCTTCATCTCTTTGTGTTTTTGCTTTGATTATGTCTGAGTAATTCACTAGTTAGGTTGTGAGATCTATCAAAGAGTTCATGGTTTGATAGGTTGTTAGAAGTCACATAGGGTTTATATATCGCATCTTCGCCTCTGCTTGAATTCATTGCTGCTTGCTTTTCTGATCAACTAGCATCAGATCTTAGGTTTCATATACTCTCCAAAAGCTTGCTATATAACCTGAACTAAGTATTTGGTGAGCAAAACTTCATAGACTGCGAAAGTTGATCTATGCGGGGTTGTGAACAATTGGGTCTTGAACGAACTATTGCTTGATTTAATCACCTAGGGACATACCAAAAGTTTAGCGACTAGGTAGATTAACAAAGGGGTCGGAGCCTCGACAGTGGAAAGATCATACAATCGTGACCTGAGTTCTAGATAGCGCAAACCCTAGTGAAACCTTCTAATATCTTGTTAACCTTGAATCTCTGCGAGTTTCTCATTGCCTAGCGTTTCCCTCTATTGATTTTCATAAACCGTTTAATCGCTGTTTGATTTACTTGTTACACAATCAAAACCCTAAATCATACTTGTTTTCTAGCTATATTAGACTTGCAATACTCGAAGTGTACTTATCTGCTCCTTGTGTTCGATACCCGTTTACTACTTTTGATCTGTGCACTTGCAGAATCAGGGATAGGAAAAGGGAAGACCTGATCTCATGGCGAGCTAGAAGAAGAGATATACATGACTCAGCCAGAGGGCTTTAATGTTCCCGGTAAGGAAGACTACGTGTGCAAGCTGAATAAGTCATTGTATGGACTGAAGCAGTCTCCTAGACAGTGGTATAAAAAGTTCGACAGTTATATGATCACGTTGGGATACACAAGAAGTCCTTATGATTGTTGTGTCTACTATAACAAGTTGAAAGATGAATCATACATCTATTTGATACTGTATGTAGATGACATGCTGGTAGCTGCCAAGAGTATGTGTGACATTCAGAAGCTGAAAGGTCTGCTTAGCGCAGAATTTGACATGAAGGATCTAGGTGCAGCTAAGAAGATTCTAGGGATGGAGATTCTTCGAGATAGAAAACAGAAGAAGCTGTTCCTATCACAGAAAAGTTACATTCAGAAGGTGTTGGCAAGGTTTGGGATGTCTACGGCGAAACCCATTGACACTCCGTTTGCTTCTAATGCTCACCTCACCATATTTGCTTCTCACTCTGAGGAAGAAAAAGAGTATATGTCCCGGGTTCCTTATGCTAGAGCTGTTGGAAGCTTGATGTATGCAATGGTATGTACTAGGCCAGATCTTGCACATGCAGTCAGTGTTGTTAGCAGGTTTATGGGGCAACCAGGGAAAGAGCACTGGCAAGCTGTGAAGAGAATTTTCCGATATCTTCGTGGAACGTCTGATGTTGGTCTCATCTACGGTGGTGAGAGACCGTGTCTTGTTACAGGCTACTCTGATTCAGACTATGCTGGAGATGTTGACAGCCGAAGATCAATGACTGGGTACGTGTTTACTTTAGGTGATTCTGTTATAAGTGGGAAAGCAACTCTACAACCTACTGTCACGTTGTCTACTACTGAAGCAGAGTATATGGCACTAACAGAAGCATCTAAAGAAGGTATTTGGTTGAAGGGGCTGGTTAGTAGCATGGGTTTGCATCATGAACAGGCTACTGTGTATTGTGACAGTTTGAGTGTGATTTGCTTAGCTAAAGATCAAGTTCATCATGAACGTACCAAGCATATTGATGTGAGGTATCGTTTTCTGAGAGGTGAAAAGAGGATCAGTGTGAAGAAAGTAGGAACTTGCTGATATGTTCACGAAGCCAGTTCCTAACAGCAAGTTCCAACATTGCTTGAACTTGCTGAACATCACAAGGTATTAATCAGGCTCCGAAAGGAGCATCTGGCTTCGGAGGAAGCATCTGGCTCCGAAAGGAGCATCTGGCTTCGGAGGAAGCACCTGGCTCCAAAGGAGCGTCTGGCTTCGGAGGAAGCATCTGGTTCAGCGTCTGGCTTCGGAGGAAGCATCTGGCTTTGGAGGAAGCATCTGGTTCAGCGTCTGGCTTCGGAGGAAGCATCTGGCTTTGGAGGAAGCATCTGGATACAGAAAGAGCGGCTGGCTTCAGAAGAAGCATCTGGTTTCGGAAAGAAGCATATGGCACAGTAAGAGTGCATCTGAGACATCCTGATCGTAAGGATGCAACTGTTACATCTGAGGCAAATGAGAAATTTGGTACATCTGTTGTTGTAAGGAGGATTCAAGTCAAGGTGGAGATTTGTTGATATGCCTTGAATCTGGCAATGTATGCATCCTGAAGTTACAGTCTGTGTGATGCTACACGCTGAAGTCGCAGTCTGTATGATGCTACATGATGAAGCTGCAGTCTGCGTGATGTTACATACGGGCCGCACAATGGTTAGTCCAAGATGTCTTCGTGGGCTTCAGTGTGCAAGCCCAACTCACATACTATTAGGGTTTCTAGGTCTTTCTTATAAGTAACCTTGTTATCCTAATGTTGATGTATCCTGTAACATTCTGCCTCCATCAATAAATCAGTCTCTTTGCCCGTGGACGTAGCCAACACATCGTTGGTGAACCACGTTAATTATGTGTCGTGTTCTTTAAGTTTACTGCTTCTTCTCGCATACGTTACAACAACCCCCTTTCATCTTGTTTATGGTAAAGCATGTCATTTACCTGTGGAGATGGAGTACAAAGCAGCTTGGGCTATTAAGGAGTTGAACTTCAACCTAAAGACAGCAGGAGAAAGAAGATTGATTCAGTTAAATGAGCTTGATGAGATTAGGCATCTAGCTTATGAGAATTCAAAGATCTATAAGGAGAGAACCAAAGCTTTCCATGACCGCAAGATCATCCCAAAGAACTTCGGGCCAAACGTCGAAGTTCTACTATTCAACTCAAGGTTGAAACTCTTTCCGGGAAAGCTTCGCTCAAGATGGTCAGGACCATTCAGGATTAAAGAAGTTCGCCCCTATGGAGCAGTGGTACTATGGGACCCTGATATACTTGCATTTTACATGGTTTTAGCCCTCTTTTATACCATCTTTTGCATAGTTTCATTCACCCAAAGCATCATTTCTTGATGTTTTCTCTTCTTTTGCATACATAGTAGTTTTAGGCTTGCATTTGCATACATATGCACGTTTGATGTCTTAATCAGGTCATTTGGAGCTAATTGGAACATTGCCTATCACTGGAGACTAGTTGAGGAAGGAAAGACTCTGTCTGCCCCATGTACGGACGCACTCGGTCGAGCTAGTGAGATGCGTCCGAAGTATCGTATCAAATGAAGGGTTTACACTCCGATTCAGCCTCTGACTTCTTCTTGGAAGTTGTGGATAATTGAGTTAGCTTTCGTCTGGAGGTGGTTTCATGTCATTCGGACCAGCGGTTCAGAAGATACGACGATTTTGGTTGGACTCGACCCACCAGCTCGACCGGCCAGTTTCCAACTCGATCGAGCTGCTTTTCCAGGAGTCAAAGTCAAACCCGAAAAATGTTGCTTCCCTTTGACTCCCCTTTGACCCTAAACCTAGTTTGCTTTACTATAAATGGCATTGAGCCACGAATTAAACACAGCTTTTGCTCAACTTTTAATTAATCTTGTATTTGCATTTCCCTTTTTACTTTTTAGCCTCTCTTTGTGTTCTTGAGCTCTTGCTCATAGATCTAGGCTTGTTATTGTGTTTTTGCACTTGCTTATTTCAATAAAAGTTGTTTATCTTTATCTCCTTTATCTTTTGATGTCTATTTCATTGCATTTGGTTGTTATTTCATCATGTGTAGTGAGTAGTTCCTTTAGGGCTTAAGATGGGATAGGTTAGAGGTTGTTTATGCTTAATCCTTCTTGCTTATGTTCTTAATCTAGTCTCTCTTGACCACTACCCCTGGCTTGTATGTCCATAGGCGATTCTCCACATGGAAGTGATGGAAATCGTTGGAAAAGGTCCACTAAGAGCTCCAATAACTCTTGCTCTCGAAATGGAGTTCATAGGGGTTGGATGGATTAGTTTGAGCAATGATCCTATGGCCTCCAAGGCTTGATTCTCACTGGCTAACCCCCTGTTTCTGAGATCAAGTCTTGGTTGATAGCTTTCACCTTGGGAAAGGGTTAGCTAGGCATTGAGAAGCTCAATATCAAGAGATACCTTGATACAAGTTGTTTAAGAGCAAGACTGATTAAGTATAGCCTCCCTTTAGCTGCAAAACCCTGTCTTTAACCCTAATCTTCGCATTAGCATCTTAAAGTTTGCACCTTTATCGCTTTTCATTGCATTTCCTCTGTTTTTACACCAACTCGACCCTCAACTCGATCGAGCTCACCAACTCGACCCTCAACTCGATCGAGCTCTCAACTTCGAGTCGAGCTCATCAACTCGATCGAGCTCTTGGTCGAGCTCCCTTGCATCTGCTTGTTCTTGTTAATTTCTTGCATTTAGCTGCTTTCTTTTACTTTCTGCATTGCATTTCCGTTATATTAGGTTGTTTAGTTGTTACATCCATCTTCATTTATCATTTGGCTTGAATTGCATAGTTCCTGCATAGTTCTATAGTGTAATCAACTTCCCATTTGGATTGACACCTCAAATGCTACAATGACATGAGTAGCTGGATTTGAGTAATTGATAGTAAAATCCTGTTATCAATTTGGCGCCGTTGCCGATTGGGAATTGTTTTGATTGCATTTAGAATTCCAGTAGCTTGCAAGATCAAGTTCTCATGTTTGTTCATCTCTCAAGGAGATGATGAACTTTTTCCTTTTTGTTGTTACTAACTTGTGTTCTCTTATTCTCTTGTGCTTTCCAAGGTACCAAACTAAGAAGAGAGAAATGGGAAGACAATATCATGTGAGGTGTTTGAGATGGACAGCTACAAGAGCATTCCTCTAGCTCCACAACCTCCAGAAATTGTCCAAACTCCTAACCAAGCACAAGTGGCCACGCCCACAGTTGGAGATTGTGATGTTCCTCATTATGATGGGTTTAGTTATGGAATCCATCCTCCACCCATTGAAGCCCACGCCTATGAGATCAAGCCAAGTTTGATAAGGTTGATTCAAAGCTCTAAGTTCTTGGGAAATGGATTGGAGAATCCTTATGATCACTTGGACTACTTTGAGAGGTTGTGTAGCACGTTTAGGATCTATGGTGTGCCTGAAGATAGTATCAAGCTCATCTTGTTTCCATTCTCACTTGGAGAAAAGGCAAGCCAATGAGAGAGAGCCATACCATCTCATTTGGTCAATTGTTGGGATGATTGCAAGAGAATCTTCCTTCTAAGGTTCTATCCCATACAAAGAACACAACAAATGAGGAGAAACATCTTGAGCTTCCAACAAGGCAGCCATGAACCTTTCATGAGGCATGGGAAAGGTTGAGAGGATACACTAGGGATTGTCCACATCATGGGTTTACAAGAGAAGCTATACTTAGCCATTTCTATTGGGGAGTTGCAAAGGAGCAGAAATGGACATTGGATGTAGCTAGCAAAGGAAGTTTTCTAAACCTCACCATAGAGCAAGGAGAGCTACTTGTTGACAACTTGTCCAGGAGTGAGGAAAGCTACAATGAAAGCCATGATCCAATCCCCAAAGAGAGTTTGTATGAAGACTTCAAGTGGACAGCTTTGCAAGATAAGTTGGATAGATTGGAAAAGCTCCTAAGTGTGCAAGAAAGAGGACTTTGTTTGGATCTTGAGCAGAACCAAGAGGAAGCCAATTTCGTGGTCCAGAATGGGAACTCCAACCAAAAGAGTATGTCTCTCAATCATTGGTCCAACCATGGAGTTCAAGGAATTCAACAAAGCTACCAAGAGAACCATGAGCCTTCTCAGATCTCTAATAATGCCTCTGTTGAGGTTAATGAAGAAATGACACCACTTGGTTATAATGGAAAACTTGGTGAACCCCAGCATGAAGAAGAGGCTAAGGACGTGGGCACAGCTCAAGACTATGGTTTGGAATCCAATCAATGGGCTCATGAAGAAGAGAGTGATCTTGAGGAGGTTCAAGAGGATGCATTTTCTCTCAATGAAAAATGTGTAAGCTATTTCTTCTTTCCCTCATTGGAGATTAAGGAGAATAGTTTTGCTGAACGTGATGAGGGTGTAGTGGTGAAGAAAACTAATCAGAAAAAGCTTCATGAGTGTGTCAAAGGCGTCCTAGATGGAGAGTGTCTACAAAGCTTGTTTGGTGAGCACATGGAAAGTGCTCAAGAGAAGGACGTGGGTAGAGCCACAAGGGCTAATCTGGAAACCACAAGGAAGATGAAAGAACCCCAACCTCTCTCCATTGATCCATCTCCCAACAAACTAAGCTTGATCCCTCTAAGGTTTAAGGATGGGAAGATTGAGTACAAGATCAAGTGCAAGGGAAAGTCTAAACCCTTTTCCAGTATCAATGCCTTGGTCAGTCTGAGCTTCAAAAAGATCAAACCAAGCTCAAGGAGCTCCTATCTTCAGTCCTTACTGTCACCTTTGATGGCGGGACCGCTCTCATTCATGCCTAAAAGGTAAAAGGTCAAGCTATGGGACCTAAAACAAGCTCACTTGGGAGGAATTCCCATGTCTATCTTGTATATAATCTTTCATTTAAGTTCTTTGTAGTTGTTTTGTCTAAGGCTTGCAGGAGTTAGTTCAAAAGGGAAGCTATTCTGACTCGAGCCACACTCGATCCCAATCACACCTATTTTGGCTCGATTGATGCCGTTATGATGCTATTGTCTCCTGCCCTCTCCAACTCATGACCTTGCTTCCCAGTTCTTTGGGGAGCACTAAGGTATCAAATGTTTCTTCCCTTGTACATACCATCTCATTTTCATGCATTTTTCTTTGTTTTTCCCTCTTGAATCTTTCTTTGCTTCTTTCACACAAGGGACTGTGTGATTTAAGTTTGGGGGAGGGTTCAAGAGATGATTTAACCTTGTTTATTTGTTCTTAGTTTTTCATCTATTTGCATAGAAAAACCAAAAAAATCATAAAATTTTCAAAAAATCCAAAAATATTTTCATCTTTTTGCATTCATATTTGCTAGAATTGTTTAGGATTGCATCTTTCATTTGCATTGTTGATTTGATTTGAAAACTTGTTCATCATTTGCGATTTCTTAAGTGCCCTATTTCTAGATTCTTTGTGCATTAGGGTGAGATTGATTGAACAGCAAGAACCATGTTTATCTTGATCATATCACTGCATGCACATCTCATTCAACCATTGCTGTGATTTGATGCATTTCCCTATCTATTTGAACCATAACTTGATCTTTAATTACCAATGCTTGCATTTGATTTCAACTCATGGCTACCACATACATATCTGGACATTCTTTACCTATTTTCATATCCCTCTTGCTTGTCCAGATAGCTGATCTCCATCTTTGAGACAGTTACCATACCTTAAACCTAAGCCTTTTTCATTTCAAACCCCATATTATCTCTTGTGCGATTGTGAGAACCTTTCTTGGCTTTGCTTAGCATAAGGTGTTGTGTTTAAACCGGCAGGGGCAGTAGTTCTAGTTGTCTAGTTCTCTTGGGATTGTTTTCAGGCTAAGTTTGGGGGTGCCAACTCGAGCTCGATCGAGTTGGGTGTAAAAACCAGAAAAGTGGTAAAAGTTGGGAAAATCCAAAGGAAAAAGAGTTTAGTTAAGTCCAGGGAGTTGGCAGTGTTAAAAAAGGGTCTAGTAAAGGTTTGGGAAGTTAAAAAAAGAAAGTAAAAGGGTTCTAAGTAGAATGAAAAGAAGGCAAAGCCTCAAGTGTCAAAAGAAAAGAAAAGTTCCCTAAGTGTTTAGAAAATCCCAAACCGCTAGATGTTACCTCAAGAAGCCTCTCCCTAGGAAGTTCTTAAAAGAAAAGTGAGCAAAGCTCCTCAGTTTCAAAGGCGAAATGCCAAAAAGGGTAGTTAGGATTTTGTTCTAAAAAGCTCTAAGTGTTGAACTCGATCGAGTTAGGATTAGGCGGCTCGAGTTGCTGCTCTTGCATCATCTTTGGTTCTAACACTTAGCCTTCTGCCAAAGCAAAGCCACTTTCTTGAGAGATCCCTGTTACTAAACCACCATACACTCAAAAGAGACCCTCTTTGTCTCTTTAAACCCTTAAACCAAATGAGTTGATTGATCTTGCATGTTTTTGGTTCACTGTTTTACTTAATGAATGTTAAAGGGATTTGCTGATTTGAATGCATTGTTTGAGTGACTGTGAAGTGGGATTGATGTTGATAAGCATGGTTAAATCTTAATGAATATCTCTCACCTTGTTGCATTCTAGAATCTCTAAGTTGGACATTTAGCAAATCGCTTTTGAGGACATGTTTTTAAAGGTTGAATCAACTTGTTTTCAAACCTCATCTCTTTCTTGTTCTATTTGTTTGCTTGAGGGCAAGCAAAGGATAAGTTTGGGGGTGTTGATGTACTTGCATTTTACATGGTTTTAGCCCTCTTTTATACCACTTTTGCATAGTTTCATTCACCCAAAGCATCATTTCTTGATGTTTTCTCTTCTTTTGCATACATAGTAGTTTTAGGCTTGCATTTGCATACATATGCACGTTTGATGTCTTAATCAGGTCATTTGGAGCTAATTGGAACATTGCCTATCACTGGAGACTAGTTGAGGAAGGAAAGACTCTGTCTGCCCCATGTACGGACGAGCACTCGGTCGAGCTAGTGATATGCGTCCGAAGTATCGTATCAAATGAAGGTTTACACTCCGATTCAGCCTCTGACTTCTTCTTGGAAGTTGTGGATAATTGAGTTAGCTTTCGTCTGGAGGTGGTTTCATGTCATTCGGACCAGCGGTTCAAAGATACGACGATTTTGGTTGGACTCGACCCACCAGCTCGACCGGCCAGTTTCCAACTCGATCGAGCTGCTTTTCCAGGAGTCAAAGTCAAACCCGAAAAATGTTGCTTCCCTTTGACTCCTCCTTTGACCCTAAACCTAGTTTGCTTTACTATAAAAGGCATTGAGCCACGAATTAAACACAGCTTTGGCTCAACCTTTTAATTAATCTTGTATTTGCATTTCCCTTTTTACTTTTTAGCCTCTCTTTGTGTTCTTGAGCTCTTGCTCATAGAACCCTAGATCTAGGCCTTGTTATTGTGTTTTTGCACTTGCTTATTTCAATAAAAGTTGTTTATCTTTATCTCCTTATCTTTCAATGTCTATTTCATTGCATTTGGTTGGTTATTTTATCATGTGTAGTGAGTAGTTCCTTTAGGGCTTAAGATGGGATAGGTTAGAGGTTGTTTATGCTTAATCCTTCTTCATTTATCATTTGGCTTGAATTGGATAGTTCCTGCATAGTTCTATAGAGTAATCAGCTTCCCATTTGGATTGACACCTCAAATGCTACAATGACATGAGTAGCTGGATTTGAGTAATTGATAGTAAAATCCTGTTATCAGACCCAATGGGAGGAGACTTTACAGTCAATGGACAAAGGTTAAAACCCTATCTAGCTTCCACCACCATACCACAGGAGACCACACTGGCTCTAGGCGATCCACCAGATCCTTAAGGAAGTGCCATACAGTCAAGCTAATGACTTTAAACAAAGCGCTGAATGGGAGGCAACCCATTGAAGGTCATTTCTTTTCATTTATTTTTCTTTTACTTTGAATATTACCTCTCACCTTAATGTGATTTGCTTTCACCGGGACGGTGCAAGTTAAGTATGGGGGGAGTTTTTTTGTGTTACTAATGCATTTTTTCTTTCTTTTCTTATGTTTTATTCACTTTGTTCCATGTTTTTCAAAAAGTTTTATCGAGTCAAAAACCAGTCCCGAAGTTATGAATTTGCTTTGAGAATTGAGAGTGTTGTGCTAACAATCCATGACCCTGTAGCAGAAACCAGCTAAAGGCACAAGCCTAACAGAAGCTCTTACAGTGGATCGACATGCTAACTCAGCAAAATTTCTAAGGTAACCAAGCAATCTAGAGTTAACCTCACCCTCAATCAACCTTAATCACTCTTGTCAAGGGGGTTGGCATACATGTCGACAGCTCCTTGCTTGATTTTCAACAAGATTTGTCTAATCTTTTAAGAGTTCTCCTCTCTCTCCCATCCCAAATGGTAAGTAGGGATAAATTGACCTTTCAAAGTTCGGATGTGAGAAAGAGAGAGGAAAAGAACTCATTGCACTTGAAAAGACAATCTTGGAGAAGACCAAGTGGGTAAGAACAAGTTCAATTGACCGATGTCCCCTTGATAAAGAATTCACGCTTTAAATTTATGCAAGAGGTTAGCATAGAGAGTTTGGATTGCTGGATGAGACTAGTTGGGTTGGTATTGTTCGCTAAACTTGCAGGGTGTATGTGAAGCTAACCTTATGTTGTCTATGTTCATAGTGGAATACAGGAAAGGAACCTTTCACAGGATATTCAAAAGAGCAAGGGAGTTTCCATGTTTTCAAACCTCTTTCACGGATCTAGATTCTTTTGCTTGGGGACAAGCAAAGATCTAAGTCTGGGGGAGTTGATATACCTCTAATTTACCACTTTTTATACTGTTTTAGCATTGTTTTCTAATGGTTTTTGGCAGGTTTTCTATCTAAAAAGGTAGTTTTACTGTGTTTATAGTGTCTAGAGTCTAAACAGGTGAAATGATGCATTTTGGAGCAAAACCATAGGATTTGCACTTCAAGCCGCTCCATGCACAAGCACCAACTTTAAGAGGGCCCAGAAAAAGATCTACTCAATGGATTTCATCAAGACCAGTTCCCTGCGTGCTCTGATTGAGTTAACTTTCCAACGCAACTGGAACGGCCTAATTTGGATGAGTAGAAAAGGAGTTATAACCAAAAGAGTGAGACTGTCCAGACGGCTCTATCGAGAAAACAGCGCCCAACCGCGCAGTCCGGCTGGCCGAGAAACTATTGTTTCGCGCTCGGCCAAAGTCACATCCGTCCGACTGAAGTCTCGGCCAAAGTTCGAAACCGACCGGCCGATCACGCAACACGACCCGGGAAACATTGTCCCGCGGTCGGCCAAGTCAACGTTTCACGCCACGCCGCGCACGACCATGCCGCGCGAGCCGGGGAACAAAGCCTCGCGGCCGCGCAACCCTCGCGTACCACGGCCGATGCATCCGTCCGAGCCGGGAAAGAACGTCCCACGTCCGGCCGAGAAACCTCATCGGCCAAATCTCAATCCGCTCGACCACGCCGCCCGACCGATGATGATCGATCGTCGACCGACCGTCCCAACGCCGCGGTCGACCCGAAGCCCGTTTTGAAGCCCGATTTCATATTTTCAAGGCCCGGCTTAACCCTAAGCCGCCTCAAAAGACCTAGCACTATATATATACTTTTTAGCCTCTTGTGAAAAGAGAGCCGCCTTGTATTACGATTTCATACTTTGATTTTATTGCAATCATGTTTTCTTCATCTCTTTGTGTTTTTGCTTTGATTATGTCTGAGTAATTCACTAGTTAGGTTGTGAGATCTATCAAAGAGTTCATGGTTTGATAGGTTGTTAGAAATGCCTAGGGTTTATATATCGCATCTTCGCCTCTGCTTGAATTCATTGCTGCTTGCTTTTCTGATCAACTAGCATCAGATCTTAGGTTTCATATACTCTCCAAAAGCTTGCTATATAACCTGAACTAAGTATTTGGTGAGCAAAACTTCATAGACTGCGAAAGTTGATCTATGCGGGGTTGTGAACAATTGGGTCTTGAACGAACTATTGCTTGATTTAATCACCTAGGGACATACCAAAAGTTTAGCGACTAGGTAGATTAACAAAGGGGTCGGAGCCTCGACAGTGGAAAGATCATACAATCGTGACCTGAGTTCTAGATAGCGAAACCTTCTAATATCTTGTTACCTTGAATCTCTGCGAGTTTCTCATTGCCTAGCGTTTCCCTTATTGATTTTCATAAACCGTTTAATCGCTGTTTGATTTACTTGTTACACAATCAAAACCCTAAATCATACTTGTTTTCTAGCTATATTAGACTTGCAATACTCGAAGTGTACTTATCTGCTCCTTGTGTTCGATACCCGTTTACTACTTTTGATCTGTGCACTTGCAGAATCAGGGATAGGAAAAGGGAAGACCTGATCCCGCGATCAGTCGGCTCTTGGAACTCTTCCTCCGCCTCTGCGTGTTGTTTCCTCCTTCCCTAGTCTCGAATGAAGAGGCTCTGTGAGGCTCTTAGGCAGGGAGTCTCCTTGGGGTGGTGAGGAGTGATCTACTTCTAGGGAAAGTAGGGGCCATGGTTGCCTTCTTCTTCTTGGATGAAGAACCAGAGACCTTCTTCTCCAAACTCTTGATCTTGCTCACCATCTTATCAATGGACTTTTGCATCTTGTCCATGGCTTTCCCTTGCCACTTGTTGAACCTTTGGAGAAGTCCAATTCTCTTGTGGGCAGCCACAACAGAGGGGTTCATCCTTGGAGCCTCATACTCCACAAAATAATAGCACTCATGCTCACCCAAATCCGCATTCACTTGAGCGTGGTCCTCAACTCGATCCTCAGCTCGATCGAGTTCAGGTTCCTCTTCTCGCAAATCCTCTTCATGCCATACTAATGTGTGAAGGGGAGGGCTGAAGTCAATGTTGCTAGCTCCTAGAACCGTGGTGAGCTCAGGGTTGGGCAAAAGAAGCTTGGAAGGGCCAGCCAATGGATGTGTGATCTTGAATTGGAACCTCCAATCCAACTTCTTGTGTTCAATGAGGAGGTTGGTCTTGCAAAACTTAATGTCCATCCATCCTGCTGGAGTAGACCTTCTCTTGTCCAAATGGACTCCAGCTGCACAGAGGATTGGCGTGATGACTCCTCCAACACTAAGCTTCCTTCCCGTTTGAAACCGAGTGCTATAGGGGGTTGTCTTGTAAGAGAGTAGCTGGTCAATGAGAGGCAGGAGATTCCCTGCATGGTTC
>CACVBM020001415.1:0-19591 GCA_902728155.2 Microthlaspi erraticum | reverse complement strand
AGAATCTTTCAATGCAACTATTACAAAGGCAAGAGGTAAGGCCATAATACCAATGCTTGAGACCATTAAGAGGCAAGCAATGGTTCGAAATGAAAAGAAACAGAAGAAGGCTGAAAGATGGGATGGTAGGTGTACAAAGTATGTCAAATTGGTACTCGCTGAGCTGAAGGAACACGCTGACAAATGTATGGTTAGTCATGGGAGTCATGGGAACTACGAGGTGGAGCTTTATGATGATAAATTCCATGTAGACACGAGAAAGAAGACATGCTCGTGTTTTAAATGGAAAATCTCAGGCATCCCATGTGAGCATGCATATGGAGTGATGTTAGATGCTGGTTTAGCCAGTGATGATCATGTCAACGAGTGCTTCTCAACAACTAAACAGCGAGACTGTTACATTGATAATGTCAAGCCAATGAGAGGACCAGGTTTCTGGATGGCTGATATACCTCTAATTTACCCACTTTTTATACTGTTTTAGCATTGTTTTCTAATGGTTTTTGGCAGGTTTTCTATCTAAAAAGGTAGTTTTACTGTGTTTATAGTGTCTAGAGTCTAAACAGGTGAAATGATGCATTTTGGAGCAAAACCATAGGATTTGCACTTCAAGCCTCCATGCACAAGCACCAACTTTAAGAGGGCCCAGAAAAAGATCTACTCAATGGATTTCATCAAGACCAGTTCCCTGCGTGCTCTGATTGAGTTAACTTTCCAACGCAATGGAATGGCCTATTTGGATGAGTAGAAAAGGAGTTATAACCAAAAGAGTGAAGACTGTCCAGACGGCTCTATCGAGAATCAGCGCCCAACCGCGCAGTCCGGCTGGCCGAGGAACGATGTTCCGCTCGGCCAAATCATTCCGTCCGTCTGAAGTCTCGGCCAAAGTCCAAACCGACCGGCCGATCACGCATCACGACCCGGGAAACATTGCCCGCGGTCGGCCAAGCCAACGCCACGCCACGCCGCGCACGACCAAAGCGCGCGAGCCGGGAAACAAGCCTCGCGGCCGCGCAACCTCGCGTACCACGGCCGATGCATCCGTCCGAGCCGGGAAATACGTCCCACGTCCGGCCGAGATTTCATCGGCCAAGTCTTCACCGTCCGACCACGCCGGCCGACCGATCCGTCCGGCCCCGACCGTTCCGACTCGGCCACGACCCGATGTCCGGCCGATCGTCCCGACGACCGTCCCAACGCCGCGGTCGACCCGAAGCCCTTTTGAAGCCCAAACTTATGTTTTCAAGCCCGGCTTAACCCTAAGCCGCCTCTAGAAAGACCTAGCACTATATATATGGATTTTTAGCCTCTTGTGAAAGAGAGCCGCCCTGTATTTCGATTTCCTACTCTAAGTTTTATTGCAATCATGTTTTCTTCATCTCTATGTGTGTTTGCTTTGATCATGTCTGAGTAATCCACTAGTTAGGTTGCTAGGGTTACTATTCAATGAGTTGCTTGCATGATCTTTGATTTCAATGATTAGCTAGGGATTATATTAGAGTCTTTGTCTCGTCTTGTGCACTTAACTAATGCTGATTGCTTTACCGCGCATCTAGTAATCCGATCTTAGGTTGATTTGAGCCTCGACAGTGCTGTATCATTCGCCGGACATATTCTTTGACAAGCTAGGTTTCTTAGACTGCGAAAGTTGATCTATCTATATCTAGTGAACTGTATCAGAACCTATTCATTCTAATGCTTGATCTAATCACCTAGGGACATACCAAAAGTTTAGCGACTAGGTAGATTAGCAAAGGAGCCGGAGCCTCGAAAGTGGAATGGTTTTATATTCGTGATCTGTGTTCTAGATGGTTCTTAATATCCCAATATCCCTAATCAATTAATCTATCATTGTTTCATTGATCATTGCTTGCTTCTCTGCGATAGCCCCTATGACCTAGCGCTTTTCCTTTATTGCTTTACAACCTCGTTATACTTGCTAGTTCGGTTCACCATTACAACCTCAATCATACTTTTGTTTTAGCTTGATCCAAAATCCATAGTTACAAAGTGTACTCAATAGCCAGTCCTTGTGTTCGATACCCATACTTCCGCGATCTGTGCACTTGCAGAGGTCTAGGAGTTTGGTAAAACCTGACTCCGCATCAAGTTTTTGGCGCCGTTGCCGGGGACTGCAGCAGTACCTTTGGAACTCGACTAGGATCTAGTCTAGAACCTTTTCCTGTTTTGCTTTTCTTTTGCTTTTGAATTTTTAGTTTTTGATTTCCTTTTCTTTGATTTTTACTTTTGTTTTTGTTTTTCCTTTTAGTTTAACTTGTTTCCAAGACTCTTTTCAGGTGCATGACTAGGAGGTCCAACAAGGACAACCTAGTTGAACATCCAGAGATAGACAAGCTTGAGAAGCAACTTAGGAAGCAGAAAGCCCAAGAGATGGCCGACGAAGCAGCTCGCGCTCACGCCGCTGAAGTGGCGCGCGCTCAAGAAGAAGGAAGAGATCCACCTCCTCCTCCTCCTAATCCACAAGACCCTGCTGGAGATGTGAACGCACAACCCCAAGCTGGAGCACCTACAATCGGAGACTATGACTCTGCCGATGCTTTCTTCATGGATAGAAACCCTATCCATCCACCACCACCTGCAAGGAATGACTATGAGATCAAGCCTCAGATCATTGCATTGGTTAGACAGAACCAATTCAATGGACTTCCAGCTGAGCACCCTCTTGATCACATAGAAAACTTTGAAGAAATTTGCAGCACTACAAGATCCAATGGAGTCTCTGCTGACTACCTTAAGTGCAAGCTCTTTTCATTCTCTCTTGGCGACAAAGCTTCAAGATGGTTGAAGTCTCTGCCAGCTCACTCCATCACCACTTGGGATGAGTACAAGGCTGCATTCATCAACCACTTCTACACCAAACAGAGATCAATTTCTGTGAGAAACAAGATCTCCACTTTTCGCCAAGGCAACAATGAATCTTTCTATGAGGCGCTAGATCGATTCAAGGAGTACATTAGGGACTGCCCTAATCATGGTTTCAATGAGGGAAACCTATGGAACATCTTCTATCGTGGCATTGACCACAAGTACAAGCTTTCATTGGATACACTGCAAGCAATGGAAACTTCATGACCAAGACTGTTGATGAAGCTAAGGTTCTTATTGAGAATCTTGCAGCTAGTGATTGTAACAACTGTCCTGATTATGACCGCTCAAGCCGCACCACTACTAGCTCCCCTGATTCTTTTCAAATGACTGAACTCAAGAACATGATGGCTCAAGTTCTTAAGGGACAGCTCAAGCATATCAATGCAATAGAAGGGATGAGTGATGCTAATGAAGATTCATCAAGAGAATGCATGGGAGATTCTCTAATGAAGCCAATGAAGAAGATGTGAACTACATTGGAAACTATGGGAACAAGGGATACAATCCAAGCTATCGCCCAAACCCCAACATGTCTTATAGAAACCCCAATGTGGAGAATCCTCAAGACCAAGTGTATCCTCCAAGGTATCCACAACAACAAAGACCTCCTTACCAATCTCAAGGAAGTCAATTTCAGCCAAGGCAAGGATATGAGCAGAGATCATCATATCCGCCCAAGGAGCCATATGCTTCTTCACCAAATCAAGCTCCTCCAAACCAACAAGGTGGGAGATTTGAAGGAATCCTCCAACAGATCATGGATGGCCAGAAGAGAAACACTAAAGAGATGTATGAGAAGATGGACACTTTGTTCAGCAATCTCAACACCAAGTATGATGCTGTTGCCACTCATGTGAAGAAACTAGAGACTCAAGTCACTCAAACTATGGAAGCTGTTAAGAGACAGGAAGCTGAATCCAAGAAGTCCTTTTGCAACTCAGCCGCCATAGAAGAAAGATTTGAAGACCAAGTTCCAGAATGGATGCTTTCAAAACCTACTGTTGATTGCATGATTTGGCCTGAAGAGAATTACCCAGAGAGAGAGTCCAATCGAGCTAGAAAGAGAAGACTCTTCCCAAAGATTATCCCCAAGACTGATAACTCAGGAAAGTTTGTTGTGCCTTGTATCATCAAAGGTAACATTCTTGAGCAATCTTTGTGTGACACAGGAGCCAATGTGAACATCATGTCTAAGAGGATAGCTGACAAGATAGGCCTCACCAAGATAGAGCCATCATCCATCTCCATCAACTATGCTGATTCATTCTCACAAACCCCTATGGCTTTGTGCCTAATGTGATGGTGCAGATTGGAAATTGCTCTATCCCTACTGATTTCCAGATTGTGGAAATGAGAGAGAGTAGCCATAGACCTCTCATATTTGGAACCCCTTTCCTGTCTACTGTGGGTGCCATATTTGATTTCCCCAATCAAAGAATCTCTTTCAACAAGGTGAACAAGGGTATGTTCTTCCCTATGTGTTCAACAAAGAACTCTTTTGTTGACATGGTCCAAGAGGAGAAAGTTACTTTGAAGCCACCCCAAGAAGGAGAAACTGAAGAAACAATCAAGGAAGATCCCATTCCTAAGCCCAAGCAGCTTGCCAAACAAGCAAGGAGTAAGACTAAGGCCCCTACACCAAAACCGCCCAAGGGATCAACCAAGATTGAAGATGAGGCCAAGCCAAGAAGAAGGTTAGAAAAGCCTAGGTCTGGCCGCAACATGAAGCTTCTATTCCCAAAGGAGCTTATTGATGAGAATCTAGAAGGATTCAAGGAGAAAGTGACAAGAACTCTAAAGCTTTTTCCTAAGGCAGTAGTGCCAAGGGACATTCATGGAGAGATTGTCTATCCAGCTGTGAATCACCCACCAGATACTCATTGCAAGGAGAAAAGACTTGGAGGATCAAAGATGCCTCTTGTCTCCATCTTCTCCTGAGCGCCAAGCCTACAGTCAAGCTAAAGACTTAAAACAAGCGCTGCATGGGAGGCAACCCATGAGGTACTTTTACTTTTCTTTCTTTAATTTCTTAGTTTTTGTTTTGCTTTTGTGTTTTCTTTGTTTTAAGATAGGATAGAAGGAGAAAAAGGTGTGAAAACACAATCCGCGCCAAACATTGGCCGCGGACGCGCAAAAGTGAATTTTGGCCGAGCAATTCCAACCGGGCCGACCGTACGGTCGAGCCGGGAAGGAACGGCGTGCTCGGCCGGATTATCTATCGCGACAGAAAACGTTCGCGCGGCACGCACGAACCGGGAAAGAACGGCCGCGATCGGCCGATTTTGTATCGGAACGGACCGACCGTGCCGGTCGATCCGGGAAACAAACGATCGGCCTCGGCCGAAATCTCTCGCCAAACAAATTTGGCCGACCAAATCGCTCGACCGCGACAAAATCCATCGGCCATCGGCCCAAACTTTTCTCGGCCAAGGTAAGTCCCCTTTTCATTTAATTCAAACCGGTTTTAACCAATCTAAACCAACTTAAACCGGTTTTCAATCAAAATTCGAATTTGAAAAGGAAAATTGATAGGATTTAGATCTTATTTACTTTACCTTTCCCTTGAAAACAACAAGAACCTCTCTTTCTTCTCCAAAACCCTAAACTCCATTAGAGGAACTCTAAGAGCTTTGATTTCAAAACTTTTACTGTTCATAACTCTAAATTGGAATTTACTTGCTCTTGCAACCTTATTCACTTTTCAACACACAAGGTATGTCTTCTAACTCTAATCCTATGTTTATGCAAGATCGAAAATTTCAATAAGTTTCTTGTTTGGTCTAAACTCTTGTCTAAACTTGAAATTACATCCTTATTAGTCTTGTAATGAACTTAGCTAGGTGGAACCTAGGTGGTTTAGAGTTAATTTGAAGTTTAATTTCACAATTGAATAGTTTTTCACAAAACTTATTGGGCATTCCAAACCCCTTATTCAAAGGTGAAATTGCTTAGGCATACTTCAATTCATTAGTTTATCTAGTGATTACTTGGATTAGAAACTCAATTTCTCTTGATTTGCTGAAAATTTTGATTTTAAGCACCATAATCTTGGGATGAACAGTAAAATCCGAAAATTAACTTTGAAAAAGTGAAATTTCCATTTTGTCTCTTTGATTCATGATTAAGCCTTGAGTTGTTCCATTATTCCATATCATTATTACAACTCAATTAGCTTATTCTTCTTTTGCATTAATCACAAACTCATATTTCTTCCCAAGAATTTGCTCTTGTAGGTACCCAATGGCAAAGACAAAAGGAAATGAGAGTATGAAGAAGAAGAAGAACCCATTCATGGAACCACCAAAGAAACAAATCAAGCTAGGGAGTAGTAGCTCCAATGCAAGAGCAGCAATACCAACTTCACCACATTCCATTGATGCAAGTCAAGAACATGTGGAGAGTCCAAGAAGAGGAGAAGATGATTGGGCACTTGTAACTTTGTTGGAGAACAAATCCAAGACCCAAGAAAGTGTAAGAAGGCAATGGAGAAGGTGAACATCGAACCTTGTGTGAAGATGGACACCCAAACCCTTGACCTTCTCAAGATAAGAGATGATGTCACATGGTACATAAGGAAGCTAGGCTTGAGCAAGCTCTTCAAGCTAGAATGTAGTGAGTACTCACAACTCACCAAGGAGTTCCTCTCCACAGTAGCTCTTGCCTTTCCCAACCACAATGGAGACCAACCAGCTGGTGATGGACTCCTACTCTTCAAGATAGGCGATGCCAATGGGCGCATCTCCATCTCAGCTCTATGCCAACTCTTTGGACTTCCCAATGAGACAGCACATGACTTCAAGGAGAACTCAAAGAGGAAACAAGCTGCCTTTGCTGATTGGACACACTTTGCCAATGAACCATTCTTGCCTTCAAGGTCAAAGGTGTCTAGAATCACTCATCCAGCCATTCGCTATGTGCACCGCCTCATCTCCACCACTTTCCAATGCAAACAAGAAGCCAACAAGGTCACAACTGATGAGTTCTACATCCTCACCACACCATTCATCAAGCATGAGTACAAGGCCAACCTTGGTCTTTTACTTGCCAAGACATTCATCAATGTGAGGAAGCTAGCTCAAGACTTGGAAGGCAACAAGAAGCTTTGTGTTCGTTTTGGGAGGCTTATCACGGCCATAGTACAACATGTGGGGATTGACATTCCCAACTATGAGCCACTACCCAAGCCAACCCCTTTGGATCTCCATGCTCTTCAGCACATCCACTTCCTAAACCGTTGGACTAAAGACCCAACTCGGTTTTGCTATGAGTTTCCAATTGGTCCAGCCAACACTTCCCTTGTCTTGCTGCCACATGAAGACATCCCAAGCCTACGCTCAGGTGTTGTCACTTTCCAGCCCAATGAGGAAGATTCTATGTTCCATCAAGTGAGAAACCATCATTCCCCATGCTCACCTATCGCACACTTCAGCATGCAGTCAAGACTCAACGCCGCCACCAAGAACGCCATGTTCTCACTACTGGCATGGCCGCGCACCAAGCTCTAGACCGTGTTAACAAGCTGGAGAAGATAGTGGAATGCCAATCTCGCTTCATCTCACGCCTAGTCGCGTAGTTCGCCACATTGCACCGGAGAGACTCTTTCGCCCTTCTTCCACCGCTAGAGAGCCATATGAGCCTGACCTTGGTGAGTTCTCACTAGACTCAGAGCTTGGTTCAGAAGGCGATGACCCCATAGATGAGGAAGAGAGTTCTTCTCACTGCCACACATAGTCATCTCAAGTGGTACTTAGTGCAATGGACACTTACAAATCTCCATTTTCTATCCCTATCTCATTTTAATGAATTTTCTTTATTTTTCTTTTACTTTGAATATTACCTCTCACCTTAATGTGATTTGCTTTCACCGGGACGGTGCAAGTTAAGTCTGGGGGGAGTTTTATTGTGTTACTAATGCATTTTTCTTTCTTTTCTTATGTTTTATTCACTTTGTTTCATGTTTTTCAAAAAGTTTTATTGAGTCAAAAACCAGTCCGGAAGTTATGAACTTGCTTTGAGAATTGAGAGTGTTGTGCTAACAATCCATGACCCTAGAGCAGAAACCAGCTAAAGGCACAAGCCTAACAGAAGCTCTTACAGTGGATCGACATGCTAGCTCAGCAAAATTTCTAAGGTAACCAAGCAATCTAGAGTTAACCTCACCCTTAATCAATCTTAATTACTCTTGTCAAGGGGGTTGGCATACATGTCGACAGTTCCTTGCTTGATTTTCAATAAGATTTGTCTAATCTTTAAAGAGTTCTCCTCTCTCTCCCATCCCAAATGGTAAGTAATGTTTATGAGAAAAAGCTCAAAGAGCACAAGGAAACAAGTAAGCATGAGGAATGCATATGTCTGTACCTTCATGTCTTATGGAATACCTTAGTCAAACAAGGAACAAGCTAAAGACTTATCCTGTGGTTGAAAGAAGGGTCAATAGAAAAAATAAAATGATACCCTAGAAAAGTAGGGAGAAATTGACCTTTCAAAGTTCTGATGTGAGAAAGAGAGAGGAAAAGAACTCATTGCACTTAAAGACAATCTTGGAGAGATCAAGTGGGTAAGAACAAGTTCAATTGATCGATGTCCCCTTGATAAAGAATTCACGCTTTAAATTTATGCAAGAGGTTAGCAATAGAGAGTTTGGATTGCTGGATGAGACTAGTTGGGTTGGTATTGTTCGCTAAACTTGCAGGGTGTATGTGAAGCTAACCTTATGTTGTCTATGTTCATAGTGGAATACAGGAAAGGAACCTTTCACAGGATATTCAAAAGAGCAAGGGAGCTTCCACGTTTTCAAACCTCTTTCACGGATTTAGATTCTTTTTGCTTGAGGACAAGCAAAGATCTAAGTCTGGGGGAGTTGATATACCTCTAATTTACCCACTTTTTATACTGTTTTAGCATTGTTTTCTAATGGTTTTTGGCAGGTTTTCTATCTAAAAAGGTAGTTTTACTGTGTTTATAGTGTCTAGAGTCTAAACAGGTGAAATGATGCATTTTGGAGCAAAACCATAGGATTTGCACTTCAAGCCGCTCCATGCACAAGCACCAACTTTAAGAGGGCCCAGAAAAAGATCTACTCAATGGATTTCATCAAGACCAGTTCCCTGCGTGCTCTGATTGAGTTAACTTTCCAACGCAACTGGAATGGCCTATTTGGATGAGTAGAAAAGGAGTTACAACCAAAAGAGTGAAGACTGTCCAGACGGCTCTATCGAGAATCAGCGCCCAACCGCGCAGTCCGGCTGGCCGAGAAACTATTGTTTCCGCTCGGCCAAAGTCAATCCGGCCGATCACAATCACGACCCGGGAAACATTGCCCGCGGTCGGCCAAGCACAACCTCACGCCACGCCGCGCACGACCATGCCGCGCGAGCCGGGAACAAGCCTCGCGGCCGCGCAACCCCTCGCGTACCACGGCCGATGCATCCGTCCGAGCCGGGAAAGAACGTCCCACGTCCGGCCGAGAAACATCGGCCAAATCTTCACGCCGGCCGACCGTGAATCCATCCGGCCACGACCGTTCCGACTCGGCCACGACCCGATGTCCGGCCGATCGTCCCGACCGACCGTCCCAACGCCGCGGTCGACCCGAAGCCCGTTTTGAAGCCCATTTCATATTTTCAAGCCCGGCTTAACCCTAAGCCGCCTCTAAAAGACCTAGCACTATATATATAGCTTTTTAGCCTCTTGTGAAAGAGAGCCGCCCTTGTATTTCGATTTCCTACTCTAAGTTTTATTGCAATCATGTTTTCTTCATCTCTATGTGTGTTTGCTTTGATCATGTCTGAGTAATCCACTAGTTAGGTTGCTAGGGTTACTATTCAATGAGTTGCTTGCATGATCTTTGATTTCAATGATTAGCTAGGGATTATATTAGAGTCTTTGTCTCGTCTTGTGCACTTAACTAATGCTGATTGCTTTACCGCGCATCTAGTAATCCGATCTTAGGTTGATTTGAGCCTCGACAGTGTGTATCATTCGCCGGACATATTCTTTGACAAGCTAGGTTTCTTAGACTGCGAAAGTTGATCTACTATATCTAGTGAACTGTATCAGAACCTATTCATTCTAAAGCTTGATTTAATCACCTAGGGACATACCAAAAGTTTAGCGACTAGGTAGATTAACAAAGGAGCCGGAGCCTCGAAAGTGGAATGGTTTTATATTCGTGATCTGTGTTCTAGATGGTTCTTAATATCCCAATATCCCTAATCAATTCATCTATCATTGTTTCATTGATCATTGCTTGCTTCTCTGCGATAGCCCCTATGACCTAGCGCTTTTCCTTTATTGTTTACAACCTCGTTATACTTGCTAGTTCGGTTCACCATTACAACCTCAATCATACTTTTGTTTTAGCTTGATCCAAAATCCATAGTTTCAAAGTGTACTCAATAGCCAGTCCTTGTGTTCGATACCCATACTTCCGCGATCTGTGCACTTGCAGAGGTCTAGGAGTTTGGTAAAACCTGACTCCACATCAATGGCTGGTTCTCATAGGCTGGTGGTAGCTCCTCCAGAACAAGATCCGCCAGAGGGATCTGAAAAAAAAAAAAAAAAAAAAAAAAAAAAAAAAAGAGAAGAAGATTAAAAAAAAGAATCAAAGGAAAGTTTGAGTCACCAAAAAAGAAAAAAAGACAGGTTCAGAAAACCAAAAGGACTTGTCGAATTATCCATTGCTCAAAGTGTGGTGAAGCTGGACACAATGCAGTTGGATGTAAGATACACCCAAGGAAGAAGCAAAAGATGACAGAAGAAGCAAGTGACCAGGTATTTTCGCTTGTCTCTGAGTTAATGAGTTTGAGAGTTTGATTGATTCTGATTTTGATTGTCTATGAGTTTTGCTATGGTTTATGACTTTGCTTATCTCTGAGTTTATGTGCATGTTTTGGTTTCCAGGCCAATACTTCATCTCAAGGAATGAGGCTTTAGTTATATATCAAGGTCCTGAAACCATGTCACTCACTCAACCCTCTCAAATGTCAGAGTAAAACTTGGAATTCGGATTCCTCCTTATGCGGATTGTTCTTCTTTTGTTGTGATTCGTTCTTGTGATTCCTGTTTTGTTGTTCTTTCTCGGATTATGAATGTTCATTCTTGTCTTTCTTTGGGATTATGGATGTTCTTTTGTTGTTCTTTTTGGATTATAAATGCTATTTTCAAGGCATTACAGTTGAGATGGAGAGATATTGGATTTACGTTCATGTTTTGGTGAACACATTTACTGATCAAACAACTTAGAAAGGTCAAAAGTAGGACAATACATTTTCAAAGATGCAAATTTCCAAAGATAATAAGGTTTCACACCAATACACTTCGATCCATCAACAATCCAACAAAATGAAACAAACACACATTAAGCTTACCACAAATCTAACCCATAAGCTTACCACAAATCCTTCCTATTGCTCCTACAACCAACAATGTAATCCCAACCTTTTGCATGCTCGTTTTTGCCATCTCTCGAGCCATCTTCTGCAATGTTTCAGCAGCCATCATCATTTCTTCTTTAATTTTTGCTTCAACTTTTGCTTTCACCTCTTCTAGCTCTTCTTTCATTCTTTCTTCAACCATCTTAAGGATCATCCTCTCTTCTAGCTCCAGTTTCTCCACCATTTTTCCTCTGAATTCCTTTACCTCTTCAACAAGACTCAAATGCTTTCTCTCCACCATTCTAGTCTCATCGAGCAAAGCTTCATCAATCCACTTGAAAAGATGCTCTTCCATTTTCCTCTACACACACAATTTACATACAATAAGATAACTCTTTCATATATGTGTAAATTCTATTGATTGTTTTTGATTGGTTTGTACCTGTAATGCAACTTCACATCTGTAGAATCGACGGAAAGGATTGTCTTTGGTCTGAGCCGCATAAGTCACAAGGTTCCTACCACACCAACATCTTAATGGAACACCATTCACTGATCTTCTGTTGGTCAAATGAAATGAAGCTGAAGATGAACTACTCATTGTCATGTTCCCTATTCGAAAAAGAAACCAGCAACAATGATGACTACATGAAGCAAAAAATGAAATCACCAAAGAATTCGACAAAGAAACCAATTCAGAATTATAGTTAGCTTACCTTCCTGTCTCTTTCGGAATAAAAGATGTCCAATTCTCCTCTCGACGGAATCGAATCTACCAAGAATCGAAGAACCCTAATCCCCTTTTGATTTCCTCAAATCGATTTTAATTTTCGGTGTATGTGTAGTGTGGTATCGGGTTAGGAGAAAAGAGAATCGGGTCTTGGTTTTTTAAACAAACCTCGGGTTTACGTTGTAAAAACTCGGGTCAATTGCGTTTAAACGGGCAATCAATGTTGCGAAAACTGCATTTTGCTAATAAAAACGCAAATGGGGGAATCGACAGAGATTAAAAGTTTGGGTGGAATTGGAGAGGGCTGAAAAGTCTGTGTAAATCTCGATGGAACCAATTTAGTTGGTGAGGGAATAGGCGACATAAGGTTCTTCCATTACTCAAACTAGAATTGGTGTGGTTACCCACCCCAGAATAGAAAAACCAACAAAGGAAAGAGGCCTAACAAAAGACCTAGCAAGTTTGGCCAAGTGATCGGCTTTACTAACAAGAGCCCGAGGCACATAGGCAATAGAGAAGGACGAGAAGGAGCTCCTCAAACGCTTAAACTCTAGAAGCTCAGTAGAATATTTTGGCCATTCGTGCGGCTTCTCAATCATCTTGATCACATCCTGGCAGTCGGTTCCAAACGATTGAGATGTGGTATGTTGGAGAACACATTGCATGGCCCATAAAAGCGCTTCCACTTCCATGTGAAGAGGAGAAAGACGTCGTGGCTGGTTATGAAGACCGAGCATTCGTTGGGTCCCTTCCGATGTTATCCATATCCATCCACATCCACTGTATGTATTGTCTTGATGCCATGATCCATCCACCAAACATATGTCCCGCAAGCTTATGGCTTGGTTCTGTGTCAAAAAAAGGTTGGGAAACCTTGTTATTTGCTTCATGCCAGACTTTGCATTATGCTTCTGCATGCCAAACCGTCCCTAAGGGGTCACGGGATATGCCTTGGAAGAGTTTCTCGTTCTGTGCCTTCCAAATAAACCAAATGATCCATGGAAAAGGGTCTTTGTCTTCTTCTTCATCCCCATTGTCAGATCTTCTCCAAAAGAGGTAGTCCATGTTCGTATAAATACCCGGAGATGGAAATAAGCTTGGCGGCATGGCAGTAGTGGCAAGGGCCCATGTTTGTAGAGCTGGTGGACATTCAAAGATAGCATGGTTTATAGTTTTTTCTGGGACTCCACATCTAGAGCAAATGTTGTCACACCTCATCCCTCGATGGGTAAGGTTTTTTGTAACAGGTAGATAACCCGAGAGAATTTGCCATACTAGATGTCTGATTTTTTATGCGGCTTTCATCCTCCAAGCATGAGCTTGTAGAGGTCGGATACTTGGCTCCAAATATGACTCCTCAATTGGGTTGAGAAGGTTTCTTGCGACCCAATATCTGGACTTTACCGTGTATAGACCGGTTTTAGTGTAGCTCCAACTATAACTGTCCATGTGGAAAGTCTTGTTAATGGCCATGCCTTGGATTAGCGGAATCTCTTCTGGGTTCATGTATTCTTCTAGCATCCTCAGATTCCACTCTTTTGTATCTCTGTTAATGAAATCACTAACTGTCATCCTAGGATGTACCACTGGGATTCTCGCATCCAGATAAAAACATATGTATTAATTAATTAGCCTTATGAACACGTTATTTTTGTTGTTGTATAAATTAAATTGGTTGATTGAATGTGTCTCGAATATATTTTGTCTTTTCAGAGAAGTTAACATAAACCTAAATTAAACAGATCAAAACATGTATAGTTAATTAATTAGCGTTATAAACACGTTATTTATTGGTTGTATAAATTACAATTCGTTGATAATCAATTCCCTTTGACACTGTATTCACACGGACCTTAGCGTGCGTGCAACGGTGCAAGTATCCGTTTTCATTAGACTACAATAAGCTTATCCAATTCTAATAGAACCTGTCAATAAGCTTATCATCCGTAATTTCCTATACGTAAAACATCATAAGTTTATTTCATAAATACGATTTTAATGAATAAAATGCAATTTACAGATCAGTATCATTTCATTTTATTTTCTTTATACAAATTCACATACCACAATAGTTACATTTTATATAATACTACAGTATTAGTCACTAAACCAACATTGATCTTGAAAGTCGATTAATTAAAGAAGGATAAAACTCCAATCACATAACAAACTCTTATTGTCGAATAAGAATCAAGCCCTTGTGGTTTTGTAATTATTAATTAGACATTGCGTCACTTGAAATTGAAAAGAACGACATCAAATGACCATAGTCGACCCAAAGGTACATCTAGGAATATTCGGATCCGCCCAGTTGGATTTTATCCAAGATCCGTACCCGAAACGAACAGATTCTCCCTTCATTTAATTGTGGATAATCATAATATTATTTTATATAATGACTTTTCATACACGTCACCGGCCACTCCCTGCCTTTTGCAATTTACTGTCTGACTCTTTAAAGAGACATGACCCATTCTGATTATTTTCTCCATAGAAATTAAAACTCAAGGTTTTCTTCTTCCACAAGATATTCCATTTATCCAATTTGAAAACTATCCTTTTCTCTTCCCTTCTCTTTGTACTGATTCCTTTTCGCCGTTTGTTTCGTTTTCCCTCTTCAATAAACCCTCTTATTGATATAGATTCCTCAATTTGTTTGACTTGTCGAAAATTTCATTAGATTCGCAATTGATTTTCAGAAAACCACAAATTTCGATTGATTCGATTTCCGGCGATTTCTCCGATGAGGATTTATGCGATTCTCCTTGTGGTTACCTTGTTTTCGTCCGCGTTTTCCGACGAAACTCCCGGCTCGTACCTGTTGCCGAGGCCGTTGATCATCGAGTACCCGTCAGAAATCGAGACCACCCGGCACAAGAAATCCGATGACGAACAAGTCAATTTGCATTGCACGAGCTGGAGATTCGCGGCGGAGACTAATAATCTCTCCCCGTGGCAGACGATTCCGGCGGAGTGCGCCGAATACGTCAAGGATTACGTCATCGGTAAAGGTTACACCACCGATCTGGAGAGAGTCTCTGAAGAGGCTTCAATCTTCGCGAGCAGCGTCGAATTCTCCGGCGATGGCAAAGATATTTGGATTTTCGATATCGATGAGACTCTCTTGTCGAACCTCCCCTATTACATCGACCATGGCTTTGGGTACAATTTCTCAATCTCAAAAATCTTATTCCTTTTGGCTAAAAAAGCTCACTAGAGAACAATGAACAATTCGTTATAACAAATTTGGGGATTTTCGTAGGCTTGAGCTTTTTGATCACTCAGAGTTCGATAAGTGGGTAGAGAGAGGAGTAGCACCAGCGATAACACCAAGCTTGAAGCTTTACCAAAGAGTGGTGGATTTGGGATACAAAGTCATCTTGCTTACGGGGAGGAAAGAGAGCCACAGGCTTGTCACTGTTGAAAACCTCATCAATGCTGGTTTCCAGAATTGGGACAAGCTTATTCTCAGGTATAAACAAAACCATACTTCGTCATAGAAACAAATGTAGCTCTTTGGTTTCCAAGTGTTTGATGCTGGTCAATCAATCATACCCGAGAAGACTATAGCAGCATGATTTGCATTAGTTATGGCCACATTGTAATCTTTTGTGTATAGTCTCTTAGAACTTTCTTGATTTATATAATGGTGAAGAAGAGTATAACATCATGCTTTGCATTAGTGTTTGGCCACATTGTAATCTTTTGTGCATAGTCTCTTAGACATTTCTTGCTTTGAATGCTGGTGAAGAAGACTATAGATAGCATCATGCTTTGCATTAGTTTTTGGCCACATTGTGATCTTTTGTGTATATCTTAAGACTTTTCTTGCTTTGTGCTTTGTATATGCAGATCTCTGGATGAACAGCACAAAATGGCGACGGCATACAAATCTGAGAAGAGGGATGAGATGGTGAAAGAGGGATATAGGATTAGAGGAAACTCAGGTGATCAATGGAGTGATTTGTTGGGTTCGTCCATGTCTCAACGATCTTTCAAACTTGCGAATCCAATGTATTATATCCCCTGAAGAGCTCAAGTGTGAAGACAAGGGAGCTTTATTTGACACAAAATGACACATTTTATGAAATCGTATTGACTTACTCGCCAGAGCAAATCAAAGTGTTTTTTATAGTTGGTTTGCCTCTGCTTGTAAACTTGTCAGCAAATATATACATATACTGTTGACAGAGAATGCTATGTTTCAAAAACACTTGTTTCGGCGAAAATAAGAAATAGAGTTTCATCATGTTTTAGAGATCATCTCAAATTCTGGATGCTAAGAAAAAGCATTTTCCAACATCAACCAATAGAAATAAATCCTAAATGAATAAGGAGCATGTATCAGCACTAATTATTTTGAGCTACAAAGTCAAAGATGAATGAGCCAATGTACACATTTATATAAAGAGAGGACAATTCATGCATAAATATGCACCTATTTCTCTTTAAACAACATAAGTTAAAAATTTAGACCCAAAAACACTTCCTCTTCTCTCATTTCTTTTTAAATGTTTACTTAAATAATGGTTTCTGGGTCTTCACTTTTGGAGCTGTTGGAGAAATATATTACAGTTGTTCATGGTTCGGGCGTCAAGAAGGCCATGGTTCCACAGTTTCACCATAAACACTCTCCAGCACCTGCACAAAGTACTCACCTTTGTCAACAAAACCACTTTCTTCTCTGAAACACTTAAACAAAACTATGGAGGCAATGAGAGAGTTCAATTACCAAAGCAACTGCGGTGTTCGAACCATGATGGGTCCATGTAATCTTGAGAACGCCTCACATGCCCATGGAATGTGACCATCTGCTAATACTCTGCATATATTTTAAAGGATCAGTGCCAAGGTAATGCTCAGAGAACATGGAACCGGATGTTATCTAATTGTTCACTTTTTTTGGAACCAAAAGAAGTCGTGCAAAATTTATCCACAAACACATGCGATGCGTCTCCAAATTTGTATATTGTAAAAAATCGAAATCACATGTACTGAGAAGAGATAGACATACCGCTGTTTTCTCACAAACGAGTTCCACATGTGCATCATCTGCTTCTCATCCTTAGTGACATCAACGAAATCATCTAGCATCTGAAAGAAAGATGTTTCGAAATGGTAAAAAGAAATGTTACAACCAACAACAAACACAGAAACTTTTTTTTTTTTGAAAAAAACGTAAAGAAAATCAATTTGGTTCGGTAAAGGAATATGGAAGGCTGTGCATGGGCATCGCAACTCCAAGTTAAATGAAAGTAAGATAAAGAAGTGAGAATATTAAAGTCTAAAACATACCCTCCTATCTTCAAAATCTGCTACATCATCATCAACTTCATCTTCACTATCTCGGTCAGAAAGTACTTGTTCTAGAGCCATGGGCTGCGATAGTACACATAGTAAAATCAAAATCAATTGCAATCTCCATAAGCAAGAAAAGGTAAAGAAGAGATAAATCACCTGAGCTCGATGCGAGTGGAAGAACTGTCTCTTTTGAAGGAGGCTACGGCTGGAGGAGACAACAAATCGAAAAAGTCAGCCACATAATTTGGAATGGGCAAGCTACTAAAGCATGAACCATATGGAGTTGAATGAAAACCGAAGAAGAGGTGGATAGGACGACAAAAGAATGTCAAAAACATACTTTCTCAAATCTGACCGCTCGATAGATAGCTTCCTCGTTTTTGCAAATTGCAACATCGTACTTCCAGCTGCCGACTGCACGTTATCTGGATCACCACATGATTGCACGTCTGCAGGACTCGTGCCCGGAGGAACTCTTTGACCAGACGATTCAGCACCCCCATTTCTTTCGTAATGCTTTCCAGGTGGTACACGGCTCTTCTCACCTCTAACAGAATCGGCATCTGGAAATCAAATGATCCAACGTTGTAGAATGCACATAAGAAAGTAAATAACAAAAATAGACAGGTTCTCATCGCAAAAGAAGCCAATACTATTAGTTTCAATCAAACACATACCATCAGTCTTATCTAGCACCTCGCAACCTAATCCAAGATGATGCCCCTGCCTTGTGCTCCGTACCTGACTCTTTTGCCTCCTACGTCTGAATTTCTTTGAACTGTCATATATTGTAGAATTTTTAATGTCTGGAAGACTGACAGCCAAATGCTAGTAAGATAAGTAAAGGCAACATAGTAGTCCAGATAACTTACGAGAAAAAGAACGTTTGCTTCTTTGGGTCAACGTCGTCCTTATTAATCTGAGAAAACCATTGCTAAGAGTAAACATCAAATCTGAAAAAACTACGAAGACTTCGAATATATTATAGCACCAATAACTTCAAAAAGGTTTGACACTCCTATATAATTCAAACTTTATTCTACAATCCAGCTCTGATGGTTGCAGCGATGTCATTGTGATTTTATTCTCTTCATGTAATTGAGGATAATAGCAGACACATAGTGTGGCAAATAACAACAAAACATTCCACTTCTCCTATATAAGCTCTCAAAAGTCAACAACTCACTGAGGATAATAGTTCGGAAACTGAAATTGTCACAGCTTAAAATATCTACAGCAGAGAATCTAATGAGAGCTAAATAGAACAAACAAGATGCTCTAACCTCGGACATCATTGTCTCGGTCTTGAGAGAGACATTTACAGCCTGATATTCTTCAGATACCTAAATACCAAGTCGAGCAGATTAGTGGCAACCGTAAGAAAATAATGAGCAACAGCAAACTGCTTGAAGTTACTAACCCAAAACTCGAAATTGAAGAGATCATGGGTTGATGGCAAGTGATAACTCAGGCCCTACAACATGATTGGGAACAAAAAAAGATTGCATCACTACAACGACCAGTCACTACAGCTGTCTCTTTGACTGAGAGGTATGAACGAGAAGGAAAATGAAAGTCCACCTTGAAACTGGCACATTTGACTAAGCAGAATGGACAAGAAAAGTCTTCAGTTACTGCAAGACCCAAAGCAAAAGTATTCAAAATGTAAGCGAAAGATAATACATATACTATATCTTATGGTATGAGACAGGTTAGGTAAACAGAAGATATATATATATATGGGTATGTAACAGGTTAGAGATTTTACAAAATTACCTTCAGTCCTCTGCAATTTGTTGTTGTAGTATCTGTAATTGAAAACTACATTCCGTGTTCTCAACCTATGCAACGAATGTGGCAGTAATTTAGAGTCAACGTGAATAGATACGCATTATAAGTTATAGGTAACACCAACAGCCACGATTCAAGAAAACTGACAACTATATATTAAGGGAGGTCAATAGAGTTTATAAAATTTATAAAAATCATAATGAGATAAGGTAAGAAATCTGAAAGCGCAGGAATGGGATTGTAGAATAAACTTAAGTTACCTGATAATTTGCAACAATGAAGAGGAAGAGATGTCATTATATGCAAATGAACTATAAGGAGTTTTTTCCGTTGCCCCAACCTCTTCTGCAGATATGGTGACTTGTACTTGCTGCGGTGAGCTCTTCAAACAAAAATTATAAGAATTGTAAGGTACTATTACATAACATTTTCGGAATAACGGACAAAAGTATAGTAAAGTGTGAAAAATTACCGAGGTGAGGGGATTGCTGGGAACCTGAATCGA